>QLIY01002688.1:0-16917 GCA_003260075.1 Phallusia mammillata | reverse complement strand
CCACTTATCTATTATTTTATGGCTGTAATAAATTAATTTTTCCCGCATATTCGTTGTTTCTGTTTATGAAAAACTTGACTTTAAGTTGTAGTTGTATTATATAATTACATCCAGTAACATTTAAGATTAATCAAGCAAGTGATTCAAATGTTAAAAACCAAAGTTCAATTAACCAAGTGTCTGAGAGAAAGCTGTTGAAATGAAGTGAAAAAAAATACATTTAGAGAATACGTATGGTTGCCAAATTACACAGAACTGAAGCATATGTCTCTACTATCTGTTTTAATCGAAAAAAAGATTTACCATAGATGTAATGACTAAGAGCGCAACCACATTACAATTTTTGATAACTTTTAAATGTCCTTATTCAATAACTGTTTTGGGTCTTACATCGTGGGAATTTAAAATATTTAATTATTTGATTTGAAAGAAGAAAAAAACATTTGAATATTTGAAAATTTAAAAACCTTTACTTGATAACAGCCCTAGCGCGAACACTGGCTGATCTCGAAGCTGTGCTTTTTTATTCAAAGTCTTCTATGTGATTCTGTGGTGGTGGTGGTGGTGGTTACTGCAAAAAGAGATATTAATACGGTAAAGTAATATTTCGTGAGTTAAGTCCAGCTATTGCAAAGTTTGAACTAACGTTTTACTTGCAACATACCTCTAAGGCTAGATGGATTTTTGTATCTCCTTTCAGGTAACGGTTACCGATGCTACTTGGTGCAAACGTTAGTACTTTTGCTCTACCCACAAGCATGTTCTCATGTACCTACTGTATGACTAATATACATACTAGCTACATAAAACCTGCCCATATGTGCAGGCTGTTGTGCAAATTGGCCGTTAATAGGAATACAACACAACTATCTTGTTGCGTTGGCCGAAATCATTCGCGAAAACGGCGAATTTTCGGTTTGATATTTATCCTGATGTAGTCGATTTGGTGAATCACCTTTATTAATTGTTTGTGAGTTAAATGACCCTACATTGCTGACAAAACTTAAACATTTTGATTGCGGTTGTTTGGCAAAAAAAGTCATACTTAGTTGCTTTCATATTTATGATCTTGGTCTTGTTTAATAGTTTTTTTTAATTGCTAATGTCGTTTCCTAAAACGCGTGACTACGAATTTCATTTGATGGTAAAAAGCTTGAGAATAACCATTGTTGATAGGCTGATGGCCCAATTCCGTCACATCTTTGTAATACTAAACTCTCTTACGAAGGAAACGCTTGACATGATTGTAAGAAGTGAAATTGATCTATTTCCATTTGTGGCATTTTTCCTAAAAAATTACACAATTCAATTTCCAAAATTTTTATTATCATGTCATTTTATATTTGAATTTTTTTATTATCAACTGTGAGACTACCTGACTTTATATACAGAGAAACTGTGAACCACATGCTGGAAAAATTAATTTATTTTTGCAATAAAATAATAGATCAGTGGGTATGGCATACAATGTATGGGTAAACGTAAACTGCAATAAAGCAAACAAAAACACAGAAATATTTTCAAAAGAGAGCATAATTCAAACTTTGATTTGATTGTTTTATAAAAAGTAAGTTAAAACTGCTGATGGGGGGGGGGGGGGGGGGGGGGGGGGGGGGGTTAAAACTGCTGATGTTACACCAGAATGATTTCCAAATGCAACAGGCTCTGCTGCAAACAAGCATCACTGTTTTGGACAGTTTATTGGGAGATACAATGTAAAAATCACAAAAAAATATTATTGTGATACTGAATCAAACTACACAATTTTTACAAACCAATACAACTAATAAAATCCACAAAATCTCAACACACCACAAAGGTTAAAAAATTAAATAAAAAGATAAATAAACAGCATTATTGAAAAATAGTTCATCTAATGGTAACGTGAATAATTACTGAATAGATAAAATCATAAAAAAATCTAAAATGGAAGATTGTAAATTTGTTCTATTTCTTTTGTGCTGACACCAGGGCCAACATGTACAGCAGCATTCACATAGGAGCAGGTTTTATGCAATCAGTATTTATATTAGTCATACAGTACTTGAGAATATGTTTGTGGGTTACCAACAAGTAAAGTTGCTCTTATGTACATAAATAAGCATTGGTAACTGTTACCTGACAAAAGTAAGGCACTTGGTACTAACAAAAAAGTGCATGATATGTGTATAATTAAAAAAGTTTTAGGTGTTTAAGTTGTGTTCTTTTTGATGTCAAGATCACATAGTTTAATAATCCACTCACCCTTAGAGGTCTGCTGTAAGTGAAAGGTTTGTTCAAACTTTGCAATGGCTACACTTAGCTCAGGAAATACTAATTTCTTAACATCTCCCTTTACAGTAACCACCACAACAGAATCACATAAAAAACTTTTTAATTCTTGTTTGAGAAAGAACAGCTTATGGATTCGTGCAAGATTACCTAGCGTTTGTGCACACATTTCAGCACCAATGTAGTTTTCTACACTGAAGTCATTTAAATCCTCACTCACCACTAGTTTACAGTTTTTGGCAAAATACGATGCACCCCAGGAAGTGGTTTCAGAGTCATGCGCCATCTCTTTTAGCAGTCCAAAGAATATATCCAAAAACTCTGCTCCAAATTGTGCACTTTCCTAAAATTAAAGTTACAATTTTTAGCATAAGTTTTAAAATAATACTTGATTTATGGGGGGGGGGGGGGGGGGGGGGGGGGGGGGGGGGGGGGGGGGGGGGGGGGGGTTTAAAAAAAACTTGAGAATATAGTATAAGTTAACTGACCTTATGATGCTAAACAAATGACTGACTCTAACTCAGCTTTACCCATTTAGAATTTAGCTTTTATAAGCAAAATAAAAACTAATATATACTAACATTGGGCTTTATTGGGGGGTTGGTAATGGTGTCACCCTTGAGACTATCCCAGTAATCTAAAATAAATTGGATAAGACCATCCTTTTCTTTTTTAGGGTCCACATGTTTTCCCTAAAGAGTAAAAAAAGTTTAAGTAAAAAATGCAAAATCACAATATTTATGCACCTTCTGACCTGTTCGTGCAAATATTTAAAAAGAAAATCCCTTTTCATCTTTTTCCTCTGCAAGAGCTCTTTGCCAGAGTTTGAATATTGCAAAATAGTGTCTTTAGCTTCTGTACAAAAAAAAACTTTTCATAGCCAAACCAACAAAAATTTGTCTCTTTTTTATGCCTATTGCCTATCATTGCTCACTTTAAAATACAATAAAACATGGCACATTTGGGGCATATTTTTGAAACTGACCACACAAGTGATTAAAAACATGTTAATTCAGGGGACATACCAACTATGGTTATATAACCAACTTTATAATTTTAGTTTTTACAAAAGTAAAGTTACATGTACGACTAAAAGTTGAATGGAAATAAAGCACAATTTCTCTTTTAGGATTACTGTTTATTGTTGTTTACGATCAAGATTTTAAAAACACAAAGTTTCCCTAAAATGGGTTATTTTCTGCCTTAGGTTTGTCCGACTCATTTTTCTCTCAAATGTTAAATGGACTGGGATGAAATATTGTTGTTGACGAAAAAGATTTTAAAAAACACAAAGTTTGAAAACAAACACATTACAAAAACCTTTTACTGTTGTGGTTGCAACACGATTTTGTGTGACAGTATTTTTCAATGAAACAATATCATCAGGTTGTAGGAGCTTCAAAATGTTTTCACACTGCACAAACTCAACACCAGTAAGCATTTTTAATTGCAATCAAACAAAAAAGTTATCTATGCAATAATCAGTCTGTAAAAATTGTGGTAAAACTATCATAAACAAAATAATATTGAATAAACAAATGCTTATTTGCCAGTAAAATTTCAAAAAAATTAGTATCACAAGATTATCTCTAAGTTTTTTGAAGAAAACACACATTTAACTTCGTGAGGCTAAAACTGCTAAATGTTGTCTTGTGATTAGTGTTACAATACCCATTATTTAAAAAAGCCCTGTTATCACTGACACCTAACTTCTTTACCCAGCAACTTTCACTCTGCTTTTGATTTACCAATTGAATCTTGATTAAAGGTTACCAGTAGTTATTTACAAGTTTTTATTAATTATCTTAAAGTGGACTCATTAACCCCTTGTACTCTGCTTTGAACTGGTATTTGCTCTTATGGTTCACTGATTCACTCGAAGCCTTAGTGGTCTCTGCTTACGGCAAATGTTTTGCCATGATGTTATCACTTGTTGTTTCAGTCACATTGTTTTACCCAAACTGTCTACCTATAATTTATTTTGCTATGTGCAGCTATAATGGAATTGTCCTCCAGTACAATCCTGATTTGACCTGTCCTGTACGTAATTGCAAAACACCTACTGATAATAATGGCTGATAAACAGGGCAGTTATAAAAATTCGTCATCACGGCAGTCTGTTAACACTAAACAAACGTAGAGCACAGGCTCTCCAAACACTAAAACCGAAAGCGGAATACACTGGATTTCAGATCTTGTGTGGTAACTGGTAGTGGTAATATTTTGTATTTTTGACAGAAATAATTGAAGTTCGTAATATTTGGCAAATTTCATTAATGACTACCATGATACAATCCACTACTGCTGTTCATGAATATTTAAGATGTGGTTACTTT
This sequence comes from Phallusia mammillata, assembly GCA_003260075.1. Taxonomy (NCBI): domain Eukaryota; kingdom Metazoa; phylum Chordata; class Ascidiacea; order Phlebobranchia; family Ascidiidae; genus Phallusia; species Phallusia mammillata. The sequence goes on along the minus strand of QLIY01002688.1, from coordinate 12,310 downwards.
GTCATACACAAACAAACCGCAGATGGAAAAAGCTTTTTCGAAAAATAGTAATTGAGAGGGTTCTATTTTGAGGGTGGATGTATGTGTTTACTCTTTATTCTAAGCAACTGGAAAACCTAAAAAATGAAGTGTTGTTTTTGGCCATAGTTTACTTTCGAATATGGGGGATTCCCAGCCACAAATGTCTGATCCGACCAGTATAACTTAAAATTGACCTACTGGATTGCATATATTATAGCGTTTTTGCATATATTATCAGTATTTTAGTGAGAGCAATGTATTTTAGTGTATAATAACCAACAAATATGCAATGCCAAGATTGACTGTGTAAAGCAGTGGTTTTCCTTCTTTTTTATCCCTCGACCCATTTTAGCCACCAAGGTAACTTGTGACCCCCAAAATGTTCCCGCCACGAGCGAGGACGAGCTGCGTGAGATGAGCAACCGCGGGGGGGGGGGAAATTTGAAGTAAGTTTAACTCGACTATTTGCATTTGCCCCACCTCCTTAACGCCCATTTTGAACAACCAACAGCGATCCCGGATGTTCCCGCCACGAGCGAGGACGAGCTGCGTGAGATGAGCAACCGCGCTCAACAGACCAAAAGGGAGATCGCTCGGGAGCGTAAAAGAAACAAAAAAGAGCAACGGGGTTCTCCTGTGAGGAGCAGGCAGGAAGAGAGGCTGAGAAAAAAGCTGGCGGAACAGGAGGGCCGGATTATTCTTGCCGCGCCTGATCTCCCGCTCCGGATTTATCATATGCAGGGAAAGGTGGGTGACTATATGTGAAAAATGTTAAATCAAACTGAAATATTCAAAACTGTATTTCAAAATCGAATAGGATAACAGCATCGAAAATATATTTATTATCACCCCTTATCGATTTTTTACCGAAATAGCATTGAAAAATAAATGCTTAAATAACCTCTGTTGTAATCTGGTTTAGTTTGGTGTTACAGGGGGGGGGGTCATGTAAAAATGTTAAAGCAAACGAAAGAATTTAAATCTGTATTTCAAAATCGATTAGGATAAAAAACAGTATAGAAAATATATTTAATATCAGCCGATCTTGATTTTTTACATTGAAAAAAATGCTTAAATAACCTCTGTTGTAATCTGGTTTAGTTTGGTGTTACAATATGTTAACATGTATTCATATTACGTAAAAGAAATTTCAAACCATTAAAACAGAATCTACGTTTTTCTAACTCTTTCCCTTTTTGTTTCATTGGGTTTTGAATGACAGGAACGCAGCAAGGTAAAAAAAACGAGGCCTCGCGCCGCCCTTATGTTGTCAGTGTTTGCTGCATGAACTTGTACTAACATTTCTGGCGCTTCGCTTGTTAAAACCACAACATACAGCGTCTGTTTTTGTTCGGTGAACACTGCTCTATTTTTCTGCAGTGTTTCACTTTAGTTTTTTATGTTTTGAAAATCTATGCTAAAAAAATATGTATTAACCTTGGTTAATCCGGACCCGTTTGGACGAAAAACTTTTTTAGTTAAAGCCACATTAAAATTCATTTCTACCTCAAGTTTTGGCAGGCTTAGGCGAAGATTAGAATTAACCGAATCCGCTTCAACCGAGGTTTACTGTAGTACTTTCAGCTGATACAGCCACCCACAAACAAAAACACACAAATAAATAATTTGTGTCAAAACATAAAAACAAAAAATCACACCTACCGTTTTCAATGGGGCCTAAATTTCTTACATTTTTATGCTAAATGTCCGATATTATGTGGATTAAAGCGGTTTGTTATGGTGGCAAAGCTTGCATACAAATAACTGTTTGCTATTTGTATGCATGATGGGGGGGGGGGTAAAAACGAAAAATCACACCTACAGTTTTCAATGGTCCTAAATTTCTCAAATTTTTCTGCTAAATGTCCTATATTATGTGGATTAAAGCGATTTAATGGTGAAAATAACGGCCTAAATAGACGTAAAAAGCGACATGCTGGGGGGGGGGTTCTGTGTGTAAAATGTCCTTGGTTGTGAAATGTGATTTTCAGACAAATATTTTATGTGTACTATGATGAGTTAAAGCCACAGTTAGGTGTTGCATCCAAAATGCCTAAGTATTGTTATGGATTAATTACCTGTTTGGGTATACATTTAGGATAAAAATTTGGGGGGGGGGTCTAAGCTAAAAACATACGTATTAACCTTGGTTAATCCGGACCCGTTGGGACCAAAGAATTTGTCCGGATCAGGCAAAGATCCGTAATAACCGAATCCGTTTTAACTGAGGTTTACTGTAGTACTTTCAGCTGATACAGCCATTCAAAAAACACATACAAATAATTTGTGTTAAAACATAAAAACGAAAAATCACACCTACAGTTTTCAATGGTCCTAAATTTCTCAAATTTTTCTGCTAAATGTCCTATATTATGTGGATTAAAGCGATTTAATGGTGAAAATAACGGCCTAAATAGACGTAAAAAGCGACATGCTTTATTGTTCAAANGTTTGTGTGAAAATGTCCTTGGTTGTGAAATGTAATGTTCAGACAAATATTTTATGTGTACTATAATGAGTTAAAGCCGTAGTCAGGTGTTGCATCCAAAATGCCAAAATAGTGTTATGGATTAATTACCTGTTTGGGTATACATTTAGGATAAAAATTTGAAGTAATTGGTCAGTACTTTTTTTGTTGTTTACAAGGTAGAACAATTTGTTGTAGATATAGTAGCATTTATGTTTTTTGCCCTTTGTTGGGACAAAATCCTATTCAAAAATGGCGCTAAACCAAAATATCGCACAACAAGTATTTACTTTTTTGTGCAATAGTTCCAATTCGTCGTGTACTCACTTTGCTGAATTCTCCATTTTAACTATTTACAGAGTTACATGCTATTGATGTCATCTGACTATGAACGCGTCGAATGGACAGAAGCGATCATGAAACAACAGGAAACTTGCTTCAAAAGCTTTTCTCTCACCTCACTGGAAGTCAACGCTTTGCTCTCGGCCTGTGTTCGTTTGCGCAAGGTTAAATAATCATTCTTTTTTTAGTAAAAAAGGCCAAAGATTACGGAAAGTTGAAAGATCGCTTACTTCAAAGTTGACCTCTGACATAGAAATGTTAATTTTTTCTCCAATATCAGCTATAGGATCTAAGTTGTACTTGTTTGCTGGAATTCACCCCATAGTGCTGCTGTGAATACCGATCAGCGTTTCAGACTTACACGTTGAAATGGTTTAAGCACCGCCTTACTTGTTAAATCCGCACAAACGCGCGTGTGGGGACCCATTCGTTTTTGTTTGCAAAAACAATCATATGTGTAGATCAAATGATGTGTATAGTAAACTGGTAAATATCTAACAATGGTTGTGCCCTATTTTTACTGTTACCAAATCGCATATGCATATGTGTGGGGACCCATTGGATTATGCTTGCAGAAACAATTATGTTATAAAGTGCCAGGAAAAAGATAGGGACCCAATGAAATGTAGGTGTCAAATATATTTCCATTATAAATATAGTAAATGATATATGTGATACATCGTTAAATATGATGTAGTATATATAAACTGGCAATATATAGGAAAACCACTATTCTAGTTGCTATTAGAACTAACCGTATCAAAATCCTAAATTCTGAAAATTTGTTACCCAATTCAGATGCAAAAATATGTAATTTTTTTAGATGAACAACGTAGGATCGATGTTGATTAAAGATGACGAAGATTTGTTGTGTGGTTACCTCAACGTCACAATACATTCTGGACAGGGTTTTCTACGAGCATGCAGTAAGTTTATCCTTTTTTATTTAGAGTATTCAAATATTACCCCAAAATGCGGTGCCCGGCTAAATACCACGAAATTACACTACCTACTCTATTCCACAGTGCTTTCATTTTTTATGTACTGCAACCTACAACCTTTTATCCAGATCCCTACTGTACACTCGAGGTGGATTCCTTCGGTCAATTTCAGACAAAGGCGAAAACTCGTCCTTGTCGTGACACAAACCTACCGGTCTGGGATGAAGAATTCGAAATCGACCTTGACGGTGCCCAGACTCTTCGAATCCTTTGTTACGACAGAGCACGTGACGCATCAGCTGGAGCCGGATATGATGATGACGTGTTAATCGCCAAAGGAAAAGTTGGAGTAAGTGGTCGGATTTGTTTCGCCGTTTTTTTGTGCCGTGGTAATTTTATAATTTAGGGGTAGGATTTTTGTAAGGGATGTTTTAGCTCATATCTGTAACGTGTAGATTTTTATTTGATTTTTAATTTTTTTTTCAACTTACTTTGCTGTTTATAAAATCCGTATGTTTAGCATCACATGTTTGAAAATTCACATGCCCCCCCCCCTGCCCAGACTCTTCGAATCCTTTGTTACGACAGAGCACGTGACGCATCGGCTGGCGCTGGATATGATGATGACGTGTTAATAGCCAAAGGAAAAGTTGGAGTAAGTGGTCGGATTTGTTTCGCCGTTTTTTTGTGCCGTGGTCATTTTATAATTTAGGGGTAGGATTTTTGTAAGGGGTGTTTCAGCTCATATTTTTAACGTGTAGATTTGTATTTGATTTTTAATTTTTTTTTCCACCTTACTTTGCTGTTTATAAAATCCGTATGTTCAGCATCACCTGTTTGAAAATTTACATGTTTTTTTAATAAACATTATTAAGATAAAATTATGTTCAAACCGTTAAAAAACTTTGGTAAGAAATAACACACGTTTGCACTGTAATCTGATAAGGAAAAAGAAAATGTTAATGTGTTAGAATAAGGAAATATTTTCAAAACTTTTCTTCAACCTTGCGAAGAAATATGTCGAAAAATAAACATTGTTATGGTTTGGCGCAAGTTTCTAACAAATAAAATTATCTCCCCCCCCCCAGGAAATATTTTCAAAACTTTTCTTCAACCTTGCGAAGAAATATGTCGGAAAATAAACATTCTTATGGTTTGGCGCAAGTTTCTAACAAATAAAATTATCGTAATAAAGTCCATGTTTTCCTCTCAGTTGATCCAAGAGTCGCTTCGTGCTCGTGGTGAATGGAAAGAGGAATGTGTGTTGATGAACGAAATCTCGATTAGAGTTTCGGTGAAGTTTATGCCGCGCGAACACAGCCTACAACGCTTACCATCCAAGAAAGCGAACGGAACATTCGGAGTCAAAATCGATGTCGTCGCCAAGTAAGAAACCTGACTTGCAAAATTTATTACCAGATGCATGTAGATTTTAGTAAATATATTGGTGTTCATTGTGGAGGATATTTGTCATAAGTAGTGGATTTGTGCAGCTCCTAGAGCAGGGGCGGGCAACTTCTCCAGTCGGCGGGCCTGATATGGGAAAATGAAGTACTTGGCGGGCCGGATTCCTGAATCGATACATTAATTGCGTATTTATCCAGTGGTTTAAAACGGATTTTTGACCACCTAAAGCAAATACATTCAAGAACATCACAAATACAATACAGTCCAAACAATCTAACTGATATAACATAAAATTATTCACCACAGCGAATTTAATGCATACACCACAGACTTAGATACCGCTGAAACACTAACTAGGCTACACGTGTGTAAACAAAGGAAACCGTAAAAGCAGGCCACACACATGGTTGGCAGTTATGTCGTAACAATGGACGTATGGTGCAATGGTAACAACGGCGGGAAAGTTTTTTGCTATTGGGGAGCGTTGCTGTCCGTTACAACTAAAATTTGACGCAGTAAGCAAGTAGTGGGGGATTGTGGCAGACTGTGGCCGCGGGCCACATTATCATGTAAGACCTGAAACTGTCTGCGGGCCGCTCAAAATCCCGTCGCGGGCCGGATCCGGCCCGCGGACCGTTTGTTGCCCGCCCCTGTCCTAGAGGCTAAGTACTCCAGAGTCGCTGTTGCCTTAGTTTTCGCTTGCTCTAATATTGAACATATATTGCTTGTAAGGAAACAGTTGCGAAGTTCCCCTGCATAGGATTTAAACATAATATTGAATTGAAACCTAATATTAACATGCGTTTCAAAGCTTTTGGTTATGGATAAACATTTCGAATGCGCTCTTCTGTATATATTTTGCTTTGTCAAATAATGCACTGGTCTGTTGGGGGGGGGGAGTACTCCAGAGTCGCTGTTGCCTTAGTTTTCGCTTGCTCTAATATTGAACATATATTGCTTGTAAGGAAACAGTTGCGAAGTTCCCCTGCATAGGATTTAAACATAATATTGAATTGGAACCTAATATTAACATGCGTTTCAAAGCTTTTGGTTTATGGATAAACATTTTGAATTCGCTCTTCTGTATATATTTTGCTTTGTCAAATAATGCACTGGTCTGTTCCAGAATTTAAACATAATATTGCTGAATAATTAAAGACACGTAAAAGGACCCAGCATTTTTGCTGTAACGGGCATTTCATATATCTTGTACATGAACAAATTTGTTTGACTCGCTCAAATTCGTACCTATACCTTACAATTTGAAATAACATTTTTAGACGGGAAAGTTCGGGAATCCCTGGAATTGTGAAGAAGTGTGTTGCAGAGGTTGAAAGACGCGGGATGAACGAGGTTGGAATTTACAGGGTATCTGGGGTCGCATCAGAGATCCAAGCACTCAAAGCTTCCTTCGACACAAGTAAGTTCCAAAGTTTCAAAATTTTACACAATCAAGTATAAAAAGACACTTTGCACCACAACCTCCCTTTGAAACCATAAAACCCGCATAAATGCAAAATAGGTATCACAACGCGCCCTTTTTAAGTTAAGAATAGCAGACAAGCAGTATTTTCATCAGCAAAATGTGTCAATTACAAGACCGTGAAACCATAAAAGCTCTCCTGTTGAGGATGTTTTGTGTATATGTTGCTCAAAGCTTAGGAAACAGAAAAAGGAATTATGCTTTTAATCAGAAAATACAGTTTATAGCATGTAGGGCTACGTGTGATAATTCCTTGCACAGTATATTTCCACAACGAATTGCCTGTGTTAGCAATATCATGACATATTACAACTGATGAAACAACTTTCATGTTCAGATCGCAAGGACGTAACAATGTTACTTGGCGAGGTCGACATCAACGCTGTAGCAGGAGTCTTAAAACTTTATTTTCGAGAACTTCCTGAACCTCTGTTCACTGATTCAAGATACAAGTAAGTTTGATTTTGTGGCCCTAATGCTCAAAAGATTAATTGGATTTTGGAGTAGTATGTATTTCATAGTTCAGAAGATGTCGGTTAATCGCAGACTTCATTACTTGCGTGGAATTATGAACAACAAACCTAAGTTTGTAAAAAATACTCTGGTTAATTGCATATTCTGAATAATTGCATAACATGTTCGAAGAATGGACATGCAATTAACCAAGATCATCTGTAATGACAAAGCGGCGTTGCATCGTTACCGTGTATGATTATTGTAAACGCATACAGAAAAAGATGCACTTGTCAGCACAAACAGTTGCATTCTACCGGCACCTATAAGGGTTGTTTGATTATGTCCACACTACGGCACCGAGTAAAACGTATGAAGGAAAGTTGGTACAATCGGCATTGACATTCGATAAGTTTTTTAATATGTTAAACCGTATGACTTAAATTATAGAAGTGAAATACAAAAATACATATTCCTTTATTTGCAGTGAATTCGTTGAAGCTTCAGCTTTGAAAGATCCTGAGACGAAAGACCGAACGATCGTCCGTCTTATCTCCGACCTTCCTACAGCTAATTACAAAACTCTTCATTATCTCCGTGAGCACCTTGTCAAGTGAGTGCCAATAAACAGATTAGTGCCAAGGAAGGGCAAAAAGAATAGACCAAAGGGCCCAATAAACTTCATTTGCATAGCATACGACCCTTAATTGTCTGCTAAAAAAGTGGAAATTTTTTACATGAATTATTTCGTGGACGATCACATTTTATTCTCAATGTTAAAAACAGTGGCTGTGACGTGATGTGTGTAAGTTGTTGTTGCATGATGAGTGTGCGTCATAATATGCCGATAACCAACACAAGAGCTGTAGATTGGAATTTTCTTGAAAAGTAAAAGTTATGATAGAAATATTTTTTTGAGATCATCTTCAAATTTAAAATTCAACTGAACAAATTATCTAAGCCAGGGGTTGGCGACCGCCGGACCGCGGCCCAGTGCCGGTCCGCAAGCAGTTCGTTGCTGGGCCGTATACTTTTTTAGGTTAAATGCTTTGAAATATTTTACCCGCGCTTAAACAAACTTTTGCTTGTGTCTTGCTGAATATTTGTAGGTTTTTTAAGGCGGGTCCGTGATTAAATTTCAGGTTCAAAACCGGGCCGCAGTGCAGAAAAGGTTGCCGACCCCTGATCTAAGGCACAAAAAATGTGTATAGGGGGGTTTATCTTCCGAAAATCTTTTTTCTGTCTTATTTTGTAGTTTTAGTTTAACCCACTACAGTGGCTTCTTGTCAAAGCTTTATCTGACAATTTTCAACGCAGCGTATCAAATAACGAGTCCGTCAACAAAATGAACCTTCACAACTTGGCAACAGTGTTCGGCCCAACTTTACTTCGTCCAGCTGAAGAAAAAGCAGTTCCCTTCATGAGTCCAACAGCCGGGATGCTAAACGCCTTACGACTAGATGTCCATTACCAGGTATGATGACCGTCCTAAAGCAATGGTTCCGTCCAAACTCTGAAATCAACAGAATTTTGCCGTTTTGTTGTAACATACGCTTTGTTACACTAAGAGCCTGCGTTTGAGTTAGAATTATTAAAGTGAATGAGGCTAGGGCTTTCCAGGCTGCCAAGCGCCAACATCTACGCGTTTAAAAATCGGTTTATAGCTATGTAGCCGTATATTACACTTGTTTGTTTGTTTTTGAAAAGTGTGCATCTGGTTAAAAATTTCACGCACAGCCAAGTACCAAAGTTACTTTAAACCTTGAATTCACCCGTTGTCGACTTTCGGAAACAATAAATTTCGGAAACGATTTAACAACAAATATGCGGAATTTTGAGAAGACTCATTACTAATTTTAGAATTTTGGTTTTACAAGTCAAGTTGCAGCCAGCCTTAGTTAAAGAGTCATTTCGAGTCGACACTATTTAGCGGTCAAGTCATACTTCAACAGTCCACCAAGTCAAGCCTTTTGCAAGATATAAAGAAACCCAGTTGTGTACCAGATTCTAAAATCTCAATATCCCATCATTATTCCCAGATGGATGTTCTACTCTACTGCCTGGAGATGAACGACCTGCCGACTTACGAAGCTATGAAGTCGGGCCCGGTAGCCGATATAAAGCGTCCTCTGTCACAAAGCAGCGAAAACCTCACTCAACAATCATCAGATTCAAGTCCAACTCACCCTCAGGACAAAACTAAGCCCAAGGACTCGCGCAGCTCCCTGAGTCGCTCGGCTACTGTCGACGTTATCGGCGCCCCTTCGGCGATATCGGCAAAGACTGTCGTGCCAGCACCTAGCAGTGTGCAGAGATATCACCCCTATGAGGAAATAACTATCGGACAGTTTAAATCTTCGGTCAAGCCGCCTGTCAGCCGAAAGCCAAGTGCTGGACCTAAACCCAAACCAGCACCAAGAAGGTCTTCACTCATGAAACCTACCCAACCCGTCGTCACTGATTTGTGATTTTCAGTATTTTGTAGAACATTTTTGGTTTCTTCAAAAAACAAATATAATAACAATTGCGTTTTGTCGGGCCTGTTTAGGAAAGGATCACTCCTTACATGTTGTTTGATTGGGCATTCGTGTTGTACGAAGAGGGCCAATGAGGCAATGGTTTGCTAGATAGATATTCCCTAAGCTACAAACCTTGTCGAAAACTGCATTATTGTGAAACCTGAGAAAAGGTGTAAGCTGAAGTCATCAAAACCAATAGTTTAAATACATGAAACTATTTGCCTGGAAATACACTCGTAGATGTAACGGTGTTTTAGTGCAAACTGGGCTTTTGTGCAGTGTGTGGTTTCTTCTTGATTGCGCTTTTAATGTTGTTTTATGAATATGATCAAGCTTGTTTTTGCTTTACTGCTATTTCACTGTACGTATCGCGCCATAATTGTGATTTTTAAGTTTTATATGGCGTAGACTGCGTTGTTTTAAACGGGACCGACCATGTATAGGTAAAGGCAATATGCCCTAACAATACTGCCCTAGATGTTTGCTTTTTGCTGGTAAACAAAAACCATTGATGAATCAAACCTATGTTAGAAGTTCTCGTTTATAGCTTTGCCGTTTACCCTAAGTTGTAATCATTTTAAATAGACACTGACTGTCTTATGTGTTTGTGTATTATTAGTTATTGTAACAAACTGTTCCTTTTTTCTGTTTTAGCTGCTTCTGTATGAACGATGTTTTTGTGGTACGGAAATACTTTTTTCGTTGTTCGAATACGCTCTTCTGTATATATTTCTGTGTCGTTGTTTGCTTTATTCTCTGCAATTCACGTTGACCCACTCGTCGTACGCCGTACCCACTTATCTATTATTTTATGGCTGTAATAAATTAATTTTTCCCGCATNTTAAATGTACTCTTTATTCCAAACAACATAAAAAAATAAGTGTTGTTTTAGGCGAGAGTTTACTTTCGAAAATGGGGGATTCCCAGCCACAAATGTCTCATCCGACCAGTGATAACTGAAGATTAACCTACTGGCTTGCATATATTATAACGTTTTCTGCATATAACATCAGTATTTTAGTGATAGCAATTTATTTCAGTGTATAATAACCAATAGCTATGCGATGCGTCGATTGACTGTGTGAAGCAGTGGCTTTCCACCGATTTCGTACCGCCACCCATTTTTGCAACCAAATGTAAATTGCGGCCCCCAAAAAAATATTTTTCATAATTACTAGAATAAGCCTACACTTTGGACAAAGAGAAAATGGTCTAAGTTTGCTGGTCCTGACACTTTTTTCACACATAAATCATCCTTTTACACCACACTGGCCACTTTACCTGATAAAAGCAATCATGTATTATTCAATTTTAATGCTTTCGTGGTGAAGTTCATTTGGCCACGCAGAGCTGTGGCACTTGCATTGAATTATCCTCTTAATAGTGATGTAATAAAGCATTTGTTTTTATTGTAATAGCGATAATGTGATACAAAATAAGTTAAAAGAGCGAGGATTTAAATGACTTCAGTGTAGAAAACTACATCGGTGCTGAAATGTGTGCACAAGCACTGGCTGATCTTGCACGAGTCCAGAAGCTGTGCTTTTTTAAACAAGATATTCAAAGTTTTCTATGTGATTCTGTGGGGGTGGTTACTGCAAAGATAGATGTTAAGAAACTAGTATTTCCTGAGCTAAGTCAAGCTATTGCAAAGTTTGAACAAACCTTTCACTTGCAACAGACCTTTATGGGTAGGTGGATTATTGACTATGTGATTTTAACATCCAAATTAACGCAACTTAAACACTTTAAGCACACATTAAACTTCTTCAATTAAGTACACACAATGTACTTTTTTGTTGGCACCAAGTGTCTTTCCTTTTTATCAGGTAACAGTTACCGATGCTAATTCAAATACAAACATAAGTAACTTTACTGTACTGCTCATTGGCAATCTACGAACATATTCTCATGTACTATGACTAATAGGCCTATACGTACTGACTACATAAACCTGCCCATATGTGGATGCTGCTGTACAAGTTGGCCCTGGTGTAAGCACAAAGGAATTACAACACATTAATTACAATCGACATCACAGACAGCAACACGGAACTGGCGATTAGAAGAGTGGCGTTGACAAAAAAACAAGAACCGCGTGCATGATGTATTCTTTGTACAAGTTGTTTGGCAGTTATGTTTTTGATTAAATTACTTGGGAAGCCGTCTAAAACTGCGAGCCCACTGAGCCCACTGAACCGCGTAGCCAACACTTAGCCCGCGTAGCCCACAAGATGGCCGCTTAGCTTACACGATGGCCACTTAACCCGCGTAGTCCGAACTTAGCCCGCTTAGCATACCTTAAAGTTAAACAAAGACAGCTTAGTGCGCATAACCCGCTTTTGTCATACACAGCCCTAAAGTGCGCTTAACCCGCTTGTAGCCCTTTGGCCTGGTTTCGCTTAGGGCTCGCTTAGCCCCTGTTATAGACCTATTTAATCCGCTAAGGCTTGCTTCAGAGTTGTAAACGGGCCTGAAATTGGAGCCCGAACCCGAAAGCACAAGTCCGAAACCCAGCCCGAACCCGATTCGTTTTTGAGAAGCCCGTTTACTTAGTAACTTTCATATTTTGCATGACCCTGGCCTTGTTAATAGTTTAAATAATTAATTTCCAATGTAGTTTCCTAAATCGCGTCATTACAATGCGCCAACCTCATCCTGTGATGTGAGTCCCTG
>QLIY01002687.1:6438-16919 GCA_003260075.1 Phallusia mammillata | reverse complement strand
CATTTAATGTTCATGCACTTGTGCAGATATGCCACATCAACCATTCAAAACAAATCACGAACCCATATATTCATCGCTTTTGTCAGTTCCCGGGCAGTCTGGGTGATAATCGTGAACCATATACCGCGGAATACACAAGCTGGATCCAACGCAGCGATNATCTGGGTGATAATCGTGAACCATGTACCGCGGAATACACAAGTTGGATCCAACGCAGCGATGGTAGCCGTCCTCCTCTCTGCAGAGTGACTTACCAGGAGCGCTGCTTACTACAAAAACAAATGTTCGCTTGTGGAACTTTTGTATGTTCTTCGCCAAAAATGGGTTTTCAGACCCTCGTGTATAATGTACCGTCGTTAGCTGTTAATATATTTGAAACCCTGCTCTAGCTCTTACCTTGTTTTATAAAAATACAGCATAGATACAGTAGGATCCCAACTTTGGCCATTATGTTATACTCGAGCAGCACTCAATCTGCGAAAATTTAAATACATGACATCGGTAACAAAGTTGGTGAGAATAATTTGGTCACCGACTTGGCTTTGCATTGTGCGATAAAACATCAATGAAAATCGATCTTATTTACATTTTACCCAGTATTATGAAAAATCAGTGTATTTATTATTGCACCGGACTTGCTTTAAAACTTTGCATAGAAACCGATTATCGTTTTAAATTATATAAGGGAACGTATCCGAAATACAGCTTTAAGGAAATAAATCCTTGATCTTGTTCCACGCGCATTCAGTGTTATTTACCTTGATGAAAGCGACCTGTATATGACGTCGAAACGTCGGCTTATATAAATCCCTAACGTTTAACGCATTTCTAACACCTGCAATAGACTGAAAATTTACAGTTATATTTCTCGAGGTAGCCATCAAAATATAATCAACTTCGATTCACTAGCTCACTGCTCAAACAGAAACTCAAAACAACTTCTTTAAACTTATTTTAACAAAAATATACAAAACTAAACACACGACGAGTTCAAACTTCCTTAGATCTGACAATGGGGCGTGAAACGTGATCTGACCTTGATAATATTAATCTCACGAAGCTTTAGATTCACAAAGAATTTGTGCAGTTTTCTTTAGTTTCCCTTCAAGGGTTGGATGTTTATTCGTGACGCAACGAAGTTTGCTTGGTTTCATAGCTTAAGTCGATTTGAGAAAATGTTTTTCTCGTCCCTTTTGTTCAGCAAAACAGAAAAAATATTTACTTGATCCACCATGTGCCTTTGACCACAACGCTTCTCGAAGTCAGCAATTCAAACCGGTTCTAAGTAAGGTTACAGTGCACGTCTTGAATTGGCGCACCTGCAAGCCAGAGGACAGATTTGTGTTTTTAAACTTATTGAAACAGTCAATAAAAGACTTGTAAAACCGTATTGTTAGCTAGCACTTTGTGCCTGTTTATGATACCACAAATAATCTTAAAATGTAAACGGAAATAAGGATACTTTACAATCGCCTATTTGCCTTACAACTTACAAGATGAGAGATAAAATAACTAAAGTCTTTCAAATGATAAAGCCAAATAAACAAGAATATCGTTTTTCGGTCTGTGGCCCAAATGTCTACTTATAGTAGCGATTCGTGGCTCACCACATGCTGCAAATCGTGCTGAGTCAGTTTCTACATCCATTCCGAATTCATGACAAGTTTAGTACTGTCCTTCTCCATCGATTTTTTTAGTAGTAATTTCGTATTAGGCTTTTGTATGAAATAAATCATACACCCTAAAAAAATCTACAAAAAAATCTTAAATCTACAACACAAGTGCAAGAGTACTACCTGAACAGACACAGCTTCGAAATCCAAATAATGATGTCATTACACAGATTGTATTTTAACTACAAGTCATGTACACGATATATTCACAAGTACAGCTTATCTCACAATCAAGTTACTACAGTACATACAAGTTATTATAGTTTTATGTCACAGTAGTAGACGGTCGCAAAGTTAGAGTTTGAACTCGGCCCGAAATCCAAACGTATGAGCCAGTTTAGGCGCAAAACTAAGAATTACCAAAGTGAAATTGCGACACAGCGTGGCCAAGTGTAAAGCCAGCCCCGAAGCAAGCCTGTTTTGTTCAAGAGCAAATACGAATCTGACCGGAAAAATTGGCCTGATTTACGACCATGATTAATATATTTCCAAATACTAAATTATCAAATACCAAGTAAAAACGTTTACTAAGACATCAATATTCGATTTTTTCATCCCACCCACGTCGTTGTTTTTCTTAATTTACTTTCCTATTAAAGGTCAATTAGCATTTATTTTGGCATCGATCTTCTTTTTCCAGTCCCTTTTGACGGTGGAACGTTCCACAAACATTACAGAGTAGTAATCGCTAAGTTTAGGCTGCATTGGAGAAGGGTTCCCATACACTGCTGGTAAAATGCTCCACAAATTTTCCATTATTTTTTGTTTTGAACTTGGGGGGGGGGGGGGGGGGGGGGGGGGGGGGGGGGGGGGGGGGGGGGGGGGGGGGGGGGGGGGGGGGGGGGGGGGGGGGGGGGCTGCACACAACCTACAAGTAAGGACTGCGACCCCGCTGTCCTCACAAGTCAGGTCGTGAAAAAGCGGAAATGTTTCCTGTAAAGTTTGAAGGTGATGGTGCGGCTGTCGTTCCACAGCGCTACACAATGAGCAGTCATAACCGCATCGACTCGATGATCCTACAAGTACCACAGTTGTGCTTAGTTTTTGTGCCAAATGATCATTGCATAATACAATCAGTATATGACATGGACCAAAAAAGCTTACGTCGTAACGGTATATGTATGTCATGAAAAATAAACTAATGAAAGGAAACCAAATAGAAAACAGTGCATGACATCATAAACACAAATAACAATGTCGGTACTGACACATTACAATTGTTTACATCCTGCCATTTATTGAATAATTGCTTCTCATTGGGGGTATTTGGTCTAACTAACGAAGATTGGGTTAGCTGTGATTTGTCTATCTGTATTCAACATTAAATTTTGGTCAATAATAGATTTGTGAAAATCACGATTTGTTTTCGTTTGGTAATTGACGATATTAACCTCTTTCTGTTGATTCCCCACATTGTATCAAGTACTGACGTTTACTTTTTTCTTGATCCCGTTTCATCCAGTCATCCAAGGCAGAACGCATAACGTCTTTACTATTCATCTGTTATACAGAAAAGTTGTTCTATTCTGCTAATTGGTGTAACCTATTAACCTCTAAATTAATCTGTAAGTTTAGTAAATTTCCAGTTGGTGGGACCCTAATTGTTGGTATAGTTCAACACCATGCAGTATCAAATATGTTCAAATTTAAAGCAACCTATGATACAATGTCGGTATGTCCTTAAGTCAAAACATATGTGGTTCCGTTTCCTACAAAACCGGAAAACAAAAACAAATTCGTGTACTGAAACTAACAGATTACTTACACAAAGTGGTGTCCTCTTAAAATATTTTTGCACATCCCTGAAATCAAGATCACCAAAGCTATTGTAGTCATTGCCCTCACAAACCTCGCCAAATGGCGGCAAGACTTTAATGCGGTTGTCACTTTGGTCTAATAGAACAGTATTGTAAAAACGTTATGACACTGTAAAATAAAAATTTGTGAATTGAAGAAAGTATTTCATCTCATTGCAATCTCTATTTGACCGAATTAGTTTTAATTTAATCCTTTTGATTGCAGTTGCAATCAGCTCAATGAATTTTTTCAAATATCAGATTCTAAATAGTATGCATGTATTTATTTATTTTGTATACGCTTCAAGTGATAATTATGCACAACGTAACAGATAATTAGGTTTATAGAGATATTTTTGTTGTGTTGCCCAATACAACATGTACATGTATTTCTTCAACCACATTTTAATTATTTCTCGAACAAAATGTGTTGAGTCATGATGCTTTTTTCCGCATAATCTATATGTTGGCCTTGTTTTACAATAGGAACAGTTAAAATCAAGACAGCTTCCTTTTTCTTTATCCCATTGGTAGTTCTAGCAAAGGGTGGTTTATTCCAAAATTACACTCATTGTAATGATGTTTTAAATATTCAAATATAAAAATAAGTTTTTTATATCGTGACCTCACGAACACTGTACAACATTGTTCCCCAATATTTTTTATAATTATGTTTCGTGTACTTTGTTTTTTGATTGATCACTGTCTTGTACTTTTCTTTCGTGTAATTTCCGTCTGTGGCACATTTGTAGCACTCAATTCCTTTGCCTGTTGAGGTGCATGAGTCGTGTTAACCCAGAAATGCTGTTTTGCTAGTCAGGTACTTAAACCCAAAAAGTCTTGCAAGTTAGCTGCCAAAAAATGCTTTTTGTAAAAAACATTTTCCTGTTGTTTGACAAATGTTGCTTAGAAATTCCAAAGTAAAAAAAATAAAACTTGTCAATTAAATAAAAGAGAATGGTGCATATGTATGACTGAGAAAGAATAGCGTCAAAACAAAAGTCTCAAAAAACATTGCCATTCAAATTCGGGGAATAATATACATTAACGGAAATTACTATTACGTAAAAAACACATTATAAACTCTACCAAGCTCGTGAATAAAAAACGACAAATTATGCCCTTGGCGCCGAACAAATTACTAACTTTTAAATCGTAATGCAAATCAGTTCAAACGAAACAACAACAAATTAAACACTAACGTCAAGTTGTAATAACCTAATGTTGCTTAAAAAACAGTAAAGTACGTTTGTAAATCAAATTGTAAACAACAAAAGGTAAAAAAACAAAAGAAATTTAACAACTTGTGCTTCCATTACGAACTGTCGCAATGTTTATCAACAGTTTAATGCAAATAAATCATAATTTTTTTGCGAACGTTTGTATTGAATTTCTGTTATCGCTGACAGAAGATAACAAAGATAAAAATACATTTCAAAATCCGTATTAAAAGCATCAATATAAAACTGTCATTACAGTATTATGCTCACATGGCGTAACGAACACGTCATGGGCAAGGAAATGTTTAAATGTTTTCCTCAAAAGTTTCAAGAGGAATTGGATCTGGATCTCTCTCTTGTCCGTACCAGTAAAGCTTGTACCGCTCAGGATAATTTGTGCCTTTTCCGCAGAACGTGCGTCTTACATCTGGACTCACGATGACATAGATAATGAAGACAAAAACTCCTTGTAAGCCGATTAACGTCATAGTGACGTACATATCAGCCAGAGTGACTTCAATGTTGTGAATTCCTAAAAAGAAAAAACAATGTGTAAACACTTAATATTTTGGAGCACCCAAGTGAAATGAAAAAGAACAATTTATTATGCCCTAAACGTAACTGCAGTATTAAAGTAATATTGGGAAATAAAATAAACGATGTTTTACTCATTAAATGCTGCATTACAACAGATAAACCAAGCAAAAGCTAAGTTTGTGACGCACCAACCTGGTATAAAGTACTTGATCCACGGCACCAGCAAAGCAAAGCACGTCATCACGTATTCCACCAACATCCGGAACACGTGATCATTATCTACGTCATAAACTGTCATGGCGTCATAGGTGGTTGCCTGGTGAGCTGCGTCCGGGGAGTTTGGCTTTGCTCGGGAAGCAAAGGCGCCGATCAGAATTGCCAGCAAGAAACAAGCAATAAAGATAATTGCTATGGGAACGGTTACCCCGGCAACAAGGGCAATGGAACCGTGATTGATCCAGCAACGCTCGTATCCGTACTCGCTCATCGAGATGTAATCGACTTGTGGAAGCGCGACGGCAATTGTGACGACAGCTATGATAAGGGGAATTCCCAAACATATAGCGAGCTGAATTTGAAGGAGGCGACCCGGATTTTGACGTTTGAATCGAAGAGATCGAGGATTCAAGTTGGCGAGGATCGTCGCTCCATCGGCGAGAGCCAGAAGTCCTGACACAAAAAATATTACAGTCCCAAATGCCAAGTAATTTGATAAAATTGTACATGTTTGACTATACCGGATATGCAAGTTATGTTTAGTCGAGCAATAAATAGTTGATATTTTTAAACTTACCGGTGGTCATCATAAAGTAATGGCAGAAAAATGTGACCATTTCACACTGTGTTTTTCCATTTATTGACAGTCCTTCGAACAAGAGAACAATGTGCAAAAGAAAGAGGGCACAGACAAGGCTTATTTGCACTGCAATTCGGTCACACTCCACCTGTACACTGAACTTGAGAAGTGCCATCCACGTGAGAAAGAGAACGACAAGACCTACTACTAATCCACCGAAGAAAATTACCTAAAATAATGCATGTTGTTGTTGTTTTTAACTACAAACACAATTTCTGGGTTGTTTTTTTGAGACAGATTGACCAAAAAACTAGGGATAAAAAACACAAATTAATTTAAGTACATTTGAACGGTTCGACTTACACTGATTCCATCGGGTCTGACTTGTGCGACGATTTGCGGAGCCACAGTGAAGAAACCAGGTTGATCACACGAACACGTCACCATTCCGTAAACTGACTGTCCCATGCAACCATCGCGTGTGAAACGACTTGCATTATAATCCAGACGTAAGCAGATGAACTGAAACCACGATATCTTGTACCACGATCTGTAAACGTCGAACAACTTTCGTGGTGCTTCTTCCTCCAATGTCGAGTCAACTGCAAACCAAGTTACATTTTATTGACACAATATGCTACATTTCAGATGTTTTGCATTTGTTTTGCCAAACAAACTCTATGACTCGACGTGGGCATGCATTTCTTATGATTGTTGGGTGATACAAAAATCGGCTATATGCAGCAATGTTGTAACAATTTATTTTTAATTTGCTCATTAGCGATATTATAGAACAGTAAGGTTGGATTGTAATGTGTGTGCGTTAAATTGTGTATGTGGATAAACGTCAAGTCGGTATTTTAATCAGAAGAGTCTCTTTCATAGCAGACAGCTAACACTGACTGGTTGTGACAAATATTTCCGCTCTAGGCGTCCTGATATTTTGTAACATGACCCCGCATGCCGTTAACAACAACAGCAGATTACTATGCTGCGAAGCTAATTAACGACATCTACTTTGGTGTATAATGAAAACTGTTAGACTTACCTGTCACGTTTACACTGAATTTTACATTGACGTGGATTGGGGATCCATCAAGCAACTTGTATGCTTGAATTCCTAGGTAAGGTGCGGCGGTGCTTGGATGAATCGATGTGTGGTTTGCAATCTGCCAGAAGGAGCTGGTTGTGTCGCGAAAAACGTAGAACGGTCGCAGCTTGCTAAGCTCGAATATAAACTGCGTGAAAACAAACACAATAAAAGAAGGTGATCTCTTCCCACGACCCCCGATGCTACTGAATTCCAGTAGCTGAGTTGATCAATCAAGATTGGTGGTAAAAATGTGATTGACGTCAGGGATTTGTCCGAATTCTATTTCAGCGATGCCAGGGACCGATAACTTGGTTGTTGTGTTGCCAGCGTTGTTAATGGTCAAGTTCACTACAAACTCGTCAAACTTTTTCAAACTTTTAAGCAACTCTGCGTTGGTTTGTGTTGCATTGGGCTGGACAAATCCACCTAAAACCTCGTTTATTGTGTCTTGAAGTTCTGAAACACATGTCACATACCTTTTGCTTCTGGTTTTAATACTATCGAGCAACTTGTACCTGTAGCATAGTAATAAAAAACAGTTACCTTCCTGCTGAGCGTTTGTTGTAACTTCAGTTGCGGTGATCGACGTACAGTTATGCCCAGGTGGGACAGTTGCGTTGACGCTGTTATGACTGATATGGGTTTGGGAAGCTCCAGACGAAGATGCTGTGGTGGGTGAAATCATGGCCGTGGTAGTAGTCACTTTCGAACAGGTTCCTAAAAACAATTGGAAAGTTTACACAGTTCAGTGGGGTAAAATTTTCGAAGAACTTTTTCAATTTATAGTCCTATTATACGTTTCGGTCGTCTTTGTCACAATAAACTTTAGAGTTTCCAATGCTGATATGAATCTCTAATAATGTTTGAATATTTTAACTTTTTAAATTCTACTGTTTTCCGTTAAAACTTATTGGGGGGGGGGGGGGGGGGGGGGGGGGGGGTGTAATATTAGACCAGGGGTGGCCAAACTTTTTTACCAGAGGGCCAAATTGATTTAATAACAATTATTTGAGAAGCTTTAACGTGAAACGTTTTGACCTAAAATTTACTTTAAAAAATGTTGCATAAACAGTACCAAAGTTACTTACAATTTCCGTTCTTAATTATGATTTCGACTTTAAAGCTGTGATAGAGGGTATTCACTTGGTTCCAATTTTCGAGGTTTTTGACATTGCAATCGCCAAAAACAAACGCTAAAAACACCACACATTTTCCGTACAATTACGTTTATCTAGGCTAATATGTTTTCCACATTCCTGATCAAAACATATGAACATATCAAAACATACATATGTATTTCGCCAGAATATTTTGCTCATAATTATCAAATCGAAACACTACTGTATTAATTTTGTACACTCACCAAACGGTAGGTTGTTGCCTCGAGGCAGGATCCTTTCCTATAGCTGTAGCAGCATTTGCCGTTTTTTTCTTAACAATCCCAAAACAAACCTCGTTAACTAAATTAGTTACGTAAGGTAGAATTCACCAGAGCGTTTGCCAAAGGTTGTTATCTCACCAAAAACAATCGTATAAAAAAACAGAGAACATTTATAAAATCCTCAACAAAGAAAGGTAATAAATTAAATATTTAACCCTCAGAATTTTACTTATTTTGAACATTTTAAATGATTTTTCTTACCTCCAATCTGTATGGCTGACTGATCTGGAAAACAAATTTTATTACATGCAATATTACAAATCCACACCTTGTAACAAAGCATTGACTTCAATCAAATCTTGTAACTAATTATCGTAATCTATTACAATTCTACCAAACAATCAGTTTTAAACGTTATAGTGTTGATTTATTAGCTCAAAGCAATGTGGTTGTTCCTCAACAACAATCTAAACTAAGCACTGACACCAACATTCCTACTAGCATAGTATTCTTTTGGTCCTAATCTAACATTTTATCAAAACACACAGACTGAAAAAACACAATTAAAATGCCCGCTATTGTCGCAGGTCAAGGTAGTTTTGTGTTGATATCGACGATTTGTTTAGGTCAGACTTTATTTAATAAAATAATATTTACATAAAATAATATTGTAGTAAAACACGGTGCTCAACTTTAATCTCCTCATCATTTTTTACCCCGGGACGCTCGCGTTTCATGATACCCGAAAGAACTCTAAACTATGGATACGCCACGCGTTTGGTAGATGCACATAACTTACCTCCATCGTTAAGATTCAAAGTATTATGAGCGCAGGATCGAGGTGGTTTAATTGATGCATTCACTTTTGTCATGTTGCCAGCCAAGCATGTCTGGACCCCTGCAAAAAAAGTTATGTATTACATATGTCTAAATCCAATAGCCCAGCTTACCTCAGAAACAAATAGCCACAATGTTGCAACAAGTAGTGGCTTTATTAAGACGATAGTGTAATAGTTGATTGTTATAATAGTAACTATAAAAACAACAAGAAGACGTGTCAACAAACTTTGAGATTTGGAGAGTTTGATGACGGATATCCACAAAATTGTACCAAAAATCCAAAGACGTCGATTCGTCCTTGCTACAGTCATCGTTGATTTCACGTAAGTGAATTATACTGAAACACAAGTAGTTTTAAAGTTTTAAAGCACTCATTACTTTCGTAGCCATAAATGTTGCAACATTTATCACAAAATGATTAAAACAAAAGAAGTAACTCAATTGAATAAAACATTTAGATTTCGTAAAAATCATTTTCCAGTATACCGCGTTTTAAAAATAACCCCTATGCAAACAAAGTCTAGAACCTACTGGATAGCTACTAAAGTTGTTAATTTTAACTTCACATGTATGTTTTCTCATTACAAATTAATAATGCCTATAATCAACAACATCGTCGCCTTTCTACACATTTACAACTCGAATTGCAACTTTCCATAAACAAACGCTTTAACTAAACCTCCCCATCAACTAGTGCCACATTCTGGCACAAATAAACCTGCACAGACACAGCAAAGAATACTTTGTTGCCACATAAGACACACACCTAAATATCATTCCATACAACACAATATATTTTCACGCTCACTGAGTTTAATATAAACGGAACAGTTTCAGTATTTCTTACATTGTGGCAGGATGTAGTGTAAGATAAGATGTGAGAAAGGTTATTAAGAGTTGACAGCTTCTTGATTCCATAGATTAGCAGTTAATGCCAAATCACGTCATGGTAATTTAGATTTGCACAAAAATGGCGGTTTTAAAAGCGATAGTATCTTACCCGTATGGGAACAGTCACACCTTCGAAGCTTAAATAATCCACCGAGAGGTGTATAAATGGTGCTTTTATTCATAGAACGTCAGGCCTATTAACGTTTTACCGATATATATCGACTCATCCTACCCCCCCCCCCCCCTTTTTGTTT
>QLIY01002686.1:0-16935 GCA_003260075.1 Phallusia mammillata | reverse complement strand
TATTGGCGATGACGACTAAAACCACACTTGACAAATTGTTAAGTTGAAGACACGTGACCAAGTTTCCATGCAACCTGACTGTGTTTTGTGTTCGAATGGGCATTTTTCGTGACTTTGTCGTTTATTTCAGCGGGTCATGTTTTTGAAACCGACTCCTATCCCGGTCTCAGCAAGAACATGAAAAGCACCATTTCTCAACATCAAAACATTTCTTTACTTCTTACAAGACCGATTCTAAGCAGTCCAAACAAGAGTCGCGGACCGATTTGTATAATCAGCGTTGCGCAACAAATATGTTACGGTTGAATGATTTCTATATTACAAACAAATAACAATCCGGTCCGGATATTCATCCTTTCACTTTAAAACCAAGTAGAAGTAAATAAAGCAATACAAAACGTTTGCACAATCCTTCTCAGTTGTTGTTCGCGAAATAGCGTAATTTTTCTTCCATTCGTTATTGTTCGACACCAAAGCCACAAGTTACCGATTTGTTAGTGTGGCTTTTGTTTGGAAAGAGGTAGTTACAATTTACGATGCCATAAAACGACGCCATGTTATCTCACAAACTTTACCGAAAATGAACTCGTTGTGGTGGCATTATAAGATTAATTGAGAAACATTGAGTAAAAAAAAATCGCATGCAAACATAATGCAGTGCTGCCGAATAATCAACAAAATTTAACTTATAGGGAATTGTTTAAAACTGTTAAAGGGAATTGGGCCACTACTATCCGCTGCCAGTTTGGTGAAAAGTTAATGTTTTTCCAACTTTATAGCAGGTACCAGCCATTTCACTTGGTAACAGAAACGGCTTGTAAGACTGAATTTTGTGTAAAAGTTCAATCGAGTTTGCAATGGCTTCCACCACTGAAGTAAGTAAAACACATTAAACTTAGATTTCGTATTTTAGTAGCAAAGTTAATTTTTATGAACGTTTAAACTTTTTCGGAAAACTGTTTTAAATAATGTTAAAAAAATTGTAAAATGTGGGGGGGGGGGGGGGGGGGGGGGGGGGGGGGGGGGGGGGGGGGGGGGGGGGGGGGGGAAGAAGTCGCCATCAAAATATTTGAGGTATCTGGTGGAACGCAGGAGAAGGAGCGGCTTGAAAAAACGTAAGTTACAGGTTTTGTCATATACAGCGGAGAAAATCTATTGCACATAAGAGGGGGCACTGGGGGGGGGGCTAAGTTACAGGATTTGTCATATACAGCGGAGAAAATCTATTGCACATAAGAGGGGGCACTTTAACCCATTTTAAGGTAATTTTCTGGTTCAGCCCATTTTTTGGCGTTGATGACGACATTTAGACAAGACTGGCTTAGAGAAAGGATGCATCGGGTGGCAGCGTATTTGATTAGAATTTTTCTGGTACATTAGTTGGCTTACAAAAATAGTTATCTCCTGAAAGCCTTAATGCATTAATCCCGTGAACCACACGTAAGTGGTAAACTGCGCAATCTCAGACAAATCAAACAACAAATCACGGCAGCCACCGCGACTACAAATTATGGCTGACCTGCTCGATTACTTTATGTGTGTTAAGAGAGGCGATATTTTTAGTGATTGCTGATAACCGGAATTTAAAACAAGCGACGTATGGGGTCTGTGTGATGATATAAATTGTACTCGTAGAATCAAAGAAGAGATGGAACACTTGCAGAAAGCCGATCATGAAAATGTCGTTCGGGTGTTTGGCTATGTCAAGTGGTCTTTTGGGGGGGGGGTTAGACATTGCTGATAACCAAAGATTAAAAAAGCGACCTATGGGATGTGTGATGATATAAATTGTACTCGTAGAATTAAAGAAGAGATGGAACACTTGCAGAAAGCAGATCATGAAAATGTCGTTCGGGTGTTTGGCTATGTCAAGTGGTCTTTTGCCATAGGAATTGTAATGGAATATTACAAAGGCGGGAATCTCAAAGAGCTACTTCAAGATACATCCAAAGAACTGGGTCTTGCTGTGCGCGTTCGCATTTTATACGAAATAGCATCAACAATGGCTTTCTGTCACAACTTACCTGACAAACGTTTAATTCATCAGGACTTAAAACCCGAAAATGTTATGTTTTCTAAAGAGCTCCATTGCAAAATAATCGATTTTGGCGGGGCCGAGTTAGCAACTTATAGTATTTCGGCAAATGTGAATCCTTTGGCACGAACCAAGAAAGAAAGGCCTCAATTTACTCCATATTACACAGCTCCTGAAAAATTGAAGGACCTCACCATGAAGCCTAGGAAGCAACATGATGTTTACGCCTTTTCAATGGTCATCCACTGGGCACTAACTCGCAAAGCTCCTTATCCACGTCTTACAGAAGAAGAGCGAAGGGAGTTATTGGAGCAAATCATGAGAGGAAAACGACCAGACTGCCAGGAAATACAGGATTGGATCCAAACTTTGATCGGTGAAGACAGAGAAATCGTAGAGCAACTCCAATTACTGATGAAGCGGGGGGGGGGGGGGGGGGGGGGGGGGGGGGGGGGGGGGGGGGGGGGGGGGATGACTGAAATAAAAGAAGAATTGAAAACGTATTTAGACAAACAGAAAACCACCAAGCTACGTTCTCAAGTTTTGACAACTTTGACTCAAATGGATTTGGACGTGCAACCGCAAGTCAGCGAAGGTCGACGCGTCCCTCTTCACTATTTTTCACCCCGGTCCGGAAGTTTTCATGGTAAATTAACCGGTTCACACATAAAAATGTATTTCAATAAGGAGCAACTTCAAGCAGAAGCAGATTTTCCTTTCTCGAGACGCGTAGTTATCACAATTAAGTTAAGAGATAGATCCGTTATACCCTTTGCATTTCAGAAGTTTACACTGTAACATAAAAAAGACAAATCTAAAGATATACAGTAACGTCGTTTTGTCATATCACCCATCTGTATTTCAGTGCCCTCCATAACGGGTGGAACCGAAGGACGTTTAATCGAACCAGCGGAGGGCGCACAATAGTATCCTTCTTCTCAGCAAGGTAAAAAAGTCTCCCTTTCTACCAGATCAAAAAACCCGGATACGATTCAGAAATGTCAAATTTATATGTATAAAACCTTCAGCATCCCCGTACTAGATCCAAGGTGATATGTTTATTTCATGACCTGACAATTCGGGCTCTATCGAAGAAACCGCATTAACTTGTTTGTCATGTAATCCCTAGAGTTAGATCTTAAAACGGCAAAACTATATAGAGCGCACTTTTAGAGCTAACAGGCCGCATGTCTCACATACACGAACTAGTCACTAAAGACTATTCTTCATTCATTAAACTTTATTTTGTTTGTCGAAAACTTTTGCTGTTTGTTGGGTCGTTTTCCAAAACTTCACGTGTACACGTTTCCGAGATGTGAAAAAGTGGTCAATATAAAGCCCTAAACGGTTACTGCCAGTTTGTTGTAGTATAAACAAAGATATCTAAAACCAAACCACTTTGAGTTCCCTCTACATCAAGTAGCGTCATATTAAAGACAATTAAACCAACAGAGGGCGCACAAGAGGTACGATCACCATCTTCTTCCCAACAAAGGGAAACTCCCGCCTTGAGTACATCGCAGCAACCAGGTATGGTGGACAAAACGACAATACTTAAAATAACTAATTCGGCCGAATAAATTCCGATAATTTAGAACAGGGGTCACCAAACTGCGGCGGGGGGGGGGATGTAAACTATGCGGACCGCGCGAATCATTATAAAACTTATCCGGCCCGCAGTGAAAAAAGTTTGGTGACCCTTGATTTAGAACATCACTATCTTAAACCATGTTGTTTTATTTGTTTTAGGCCACAAAATATGTTTTGCATTTAAATTAAGTTCACACTCAACTGCTTGATTGTATTTAAGCAGCAACATGCCCCAGCCATTACATTCTTAATATTTCACAACGAGTCTGATTATTGCACAAAAATAAATGAATTAAAAAGGGGGGGGGGCATTCGAGGTCATTTCAGCGCCCCGCGATCACATTTTTTGGTTTGCCAAATGGTATTGATAAGTTTGTAACATTAAACATTAACTTACCCTTTACGAAAGTTTTTCTGTCGCGATATGTAGAATTGATATTACCTAGTTGGGGGGGGGGCTTTGTAACATTAAACATTAATTTACTCTTTACGAAAGTTTTTCTGCAGAATTGATATTACCTAGTTTCATAGGATTACAACATCCAGGATTGATCCAAAGCCAAGTGTGTTAATTGTGCGCAAAAAGTTGCCTTCTTTTGTTACTTGTGACGTGATATATACAAGCATTGTTCGTACGCTGAGACTAATTTTACATTTTAACAGTCGCATTGCAGATTTTAAATGGGATTGTAGAAAGACCACATCTTGGCGCCCATATAAAAATCGCCTGGCGGGCAAAGTTTAGAAAGACAGCGCTAGGGTATGAAAACTATGCGGGCCGCGGGAATCATTATTAAACTTATCCGGCCCGCAGTGAAAAAAGTTTGGTGAACCCTGATATAGAACATCACTATCTTAAACCATGTTGTTTTATTTGTTTTAAGCCACAAAATACATTGTGCATTTAAATTAAGCTCACACTCAACTGCTTGATTGTATTTAAGCAGCAACAGGCCCCAGCCATTACATTCTTATTATTTCACAACGAGTCTGATTATTGCACAAAAATAAATGAATTAAAAAGGTGATGATAAACTAATTGATGCATTTTCATTGCTAAATATTTGTAGGTTTTTTTAAGACCGGTCCGCGAAAAAAAACTCTTATTAGTGTTATTTCTGCCATTTGTGTTAAACTTTGAAAATCACCGCCTTATAAACGGCAGCTATCTGCTGCAAACATGCGTTGCCAATATGGTGGAAAGGGGGGGGGGTACGCGGAAATGGGTAATTGTCCGAAAATATATATTGGGTTGCTGATGATTTACCTGGCGAAAAGAAAAAGCATTGTAGGTAAACAAAAGTCCCAATTCTTAATCAACAATGATTTGTTGTTATTAGCATCAGTCGGCATCAAGAAACAATCAGTTGAACCAATAGATGACTCACACGAAAACATACAATTACCTTCTTCTGAACAAGAACAAACTCCAACCAGCAGCAATGCACAGCAAGGGGGGGGGGAACGCGGAAATGGGTAATTGTCCGAAAATAAATATTGGGTTGCTGATGATTTACCTGGCGAAAAGAAAAATCATTGTAGGTAAACATAGGTCCCAATTCTTAACCAACAATGATTTGTTGTTATTAGCATCAGTCGGCACCAAGAAACAATCAGTTGAACCAATAGATGACTCACAGGAAAACATACCATTGCCTTCTTCTGAACAAGAACAAACTCCAACCAGCAGCAATGCACAGCAATCGGGTATGAGATACGTTGGCTCGTAAGAACTTCTAGTTGCATGTGTGTTGGTAACAGCATTGTTAACAAAAAAATTATTTATAGGCAATGAGGATAAATTGTGATGTTTAAACAATTTTTGTTTAGACGCCGTCAGAAACATTGAAGGAAAACCCAACATGTCCGTACAAAACTTGATCGCCCGTTTCAACAGCATATCACCACAGCGACCTGCAGGTAACCAATTATGGATATGCTGCACCAAATAATTGGGACCTATGTGCTGGTATTGAAGTTTATAACCTGACTTACGCAAATTGTTCGTGAACGACAGCCATATTGGCTGAGCCGGTTTGAAATTATATCTCGTAAGGATGCAAAATTAGTAATTACCCACACTCTGATAGCCTGAACGTAAATACGTTACTGGGATCATCCCTGAAGCGTTCATGCAGATTAGAGATCACGGCATACTCATGTATAAATCATAGTACACCAGGCTCACAAAAGAGGTTGCACCTAATTGCCAAGCATTTCCATAAAGCATGGCTAGCGGCGGAATTTTAACCCACGACAGGAGTCTTTTCGGGACCCGCAGGGGGGGGGGTCAGTCTAAAATTATTTCTCGTAAGGATACAAAATTAGTAATTACCCACACTCTGATAGCCTGGACGTAAATACGTTACTGGGATCATCCCTGAAGCGTTCATGCAGATTAGCGATCACGGCATACTCATGTATAAAACATAGTACACCAGGCTCACAAAAGAGGTTGCACCAAATTACCAAGCATTTCCATAAAGCATGGCTAGCGGCGGAATTTGAACCCACGACAGGAGTCTTTTCGGGACCCGCAGGCAACAGTGCGTGTTTCGATTTTTGACGGGCTCACCACTGAGCCTGTGTAGCTCAGTTCGTTCTTATTGCTTCACAACGAGTCCAAATACTGCAGAAAAATAAATGAAGCAAATCACATTGAAACATTCAAACTATAGTGATAGTAGATAATTACTTACATAAAAAGCAATATCGGCCCATTGTGTTAATTTAACATTTGCGACAAAATTCAACCTCGATGGAACCACACATAGCGGATGTTTTGACACATTATGTTCCTGTTAAATTCAGTTCCTATTGATTTACGCTTTATAAAATCTTGGTTAGGAGTTCGTTTCTTGCCAGTTAAAAATACGCGATATGCAGAGGTGATTGCCATGTTAATATTAGAAATTTGCAGTAACGTATTAGAAAAGCCCAAGTAGAACACATAACCCTGTCACGTTCGTACAAGATCAATCAATATTTATTTATTTTGTGTATAGCGCCCGGAAACAAACCTTAATAATTTTCAAGCATGACAAAAAGGGAGCAGGCAAGATTGTTGTGATGCAATGAGCAATCAAATGAGGTAACAACAAAAAAAACTCATCGGGCAGGGTAATCAACAAAAACCGCAATAGTCAGCAACTAAGGCAAAACATCTCGTGGAATGCAAACATTACACCTCGTGTTACACGCCAAAAATACCAGATATTGCACAGAGCTACGATCGAATGGGCATGAAAGGGGCAAAGTGCTCATTCACCGGTTTGCGCTACCCATCGTCTTAACAAGCAGCAAAAATCAAGAGCATGTCATATCACCCACAACCAATCGCAGAAAACTAAACTTAAATTCACTTCAACCCTTTCCATTTCTTTTATAAACCAAAGCCGGCTTTTGAAGCGACCACCAGTGGCTTACAACTTTCAAACATAACACGTCCGCAAGTTTTTTTCGCTCACATCACCTATAATCACATGAGGCAACCTTGCAGCTCAAGCTATGGGCAAGATTGCAAAGTGGTGGAAGTTTTATTGTGTTTTAGTGTGACCAAGCTACTATAAGATGCTCCGAATAATGAGTCAGATGCAATGTTTTCATTTTTGCTTTTCTCATTCAAATGAGGCGGTGACTGTTGTTGATCTCTAACTATGTAGCTTTAAACCGCGTTAACGTTGGGCAATAATCGGAATCACACAGATATTTGCCTATACTGCGCTTCAGGAAACCTGTACAAAACGACGGTAAAGTAATACGTTTAATCCATTTGCGCAAGATGACTGGATTCAGACACGGCAAATCAACACCGAAACAAACGAAAAGTCGTTGTCGTATTATTCCTCTATCTCAAAGCTTGGTACAAAGCAGTCTGGCGCTTTAGTTTCGCATACAAATTTCTCTGCATGTTGTCGGACAATCACGTGGTCAACATAATCTTGCAAACTGCGCGGTATCGCAGGTATGACATCATATTAAACACCGCCTGCGTGGGTGACGTACGCACTGCGAAGAGATTTTACTTGTCGTTTTCAATTATAGCATTACATAAAATCTCCAAGTTTTTATTTATTTTCATCCCAAAAACTAACGCTAATTAAAAGCACAGACATTAATTACAATGTGAACCTAATAACCCCCATGAAAAGAATTGTGAAAACCACTAAATGCCAAAAGCATTAAAATTCCAGACATTACGAGTGATTTTGACATTTATTTTCGAACAAAGACTTTGCGCCCGAATTCCGGACATGTACGGAAAGTTCCGGACTTTTGGTCACCCTAGTTTATATGGGATCATTTTCCAAAGTAACTGATGCGTTTTGTTTGAAAAAGTTGTTAGTGCTATTGTGTCGTCACAACCTATACTTTTTACGTAACATAGACTTACACCAGCGTACTTTTTTGTTTATATTTTAACTGGTGATTATTTTTAATCAAACAGAAAAAAATCTATTTATTACCAAAATAATTGGTGTTTTCAAAATTGGTGTTCAACACTAAAAATCACATATTATTTATTACCAAAAAACATTTGACTTACGGGGGGGGGGACGCCCGAATTCCGGACATGTACGGAAAGTTCCGGACGTTTGGTCACCCTAGTTTATATAGGATCATTTTCCAAAATAACTGATGCGTTTTGTTTGAAAAAGTTGTTTTAAATTTGCACCACGATAAGAATTGATGCTTGAGTAAAAACATTGAGAGATTTTTTCAATATTACGCATGACTTTGAAACTACACAAATCCTGTTTTGATCTGAGAAGGTAACAAACATGTGAATAAAAATAGCTCGTGGCTCTGGTGGGAAACAAAACTGAGAGATTTATTTTGTTTGAAAAAATATTTTCGTTTAAAATCAGTTAGCAGGTTGGAGAAAAAAGTATTAAGTTAAATGCAAAAAAAACACAACTTTCAAATGCAAAAATAGTGCTATTGTGTCGTCACAACCTATACTTTTTACGTAACATAGACTGGGGGGGGGGAGAAAAGCGGAGAAATCGTGCGCGATCACGTGATCCCACTGATGCGTGACATGATTCGGGGGGGGGGGGGGATGAACCAGTGTCAAAATATAATAGGCTTATTTTTTTGTGAAACTTAATAAAATATAAACATCATTTTTATTTCCCTTCAGATCAAACTAAAGAATTCAATCAACGCATCCAAAATTATGTTGATTTATTAAAAACAAAAAAGTATGACGAAGCAAATTTGACAAAACAACAACTTTCAAGGTCAATCACAGGTCAACCAGGGGTCACGGGGGGGGGGGTTTTTAATCAAACAGAAAAAAGTCTATTTATTACCAAAATAATTGGAGTTTTCAAAATTGGTGTTTAACACTAAAAATCACATATTATTTATTACCAAAAAACATTTGACTTACGGGGGGGGGGCACAAGTTACCGATTTGTCAGAGTGGCTTTTGTTTGGAAAGAGGTAGTTACAATTTACGATGCCTCATAAAACGAAGCTATTTTATCCAACAAACTTTACCGAAAATGAACTCGTTGTGGTGGTATTATAAGAATAATTAAGAAACATTGAGCAAAAATTTACATGCAAACATAATGCAGAGCTGCCGACAAATCAACAAAATTTAACTTTTGTAAAATTGTTTGAAACAGTTACAGGGAATTGGGCCTCCATTACTCGCTGCCACTTTAAGGGAAAGTTAATATTTTTCCAACTTTATAGCAGGTCTGGCGTACTGCTAACTTTATAGCAGCTACCAGCCATTTCACTCGGTAACAGGAACGGTTTGTCAAGCTGAATTTTGTGCAAAGGTTCAATCGATTTTAAAATGACTTCAACAAACGAAGTAAGTAAAACTCATAAAAATAGGTTTAGTTGATTCAGTAGCTATAATATTTTAAATTTTTTCGAAAACTAG
The DNA here is from genome assembly GCA_003260075.1 of Phallusia mammillata. Classification (NCBI taxonomy): domain Eukaryota; kingdom Metazoa; phylum Chordata; class Ascidiacea; order Phlebobranchia; family Ascidiidae; genus Phallusia; species Phallusia mammillata. The sequence goes on along the minus strand of QLIY01002686.1, from coordinate 7,408 downwards.
AGTTTAACGACTGAATAATTAATTGTAAAATATGGCCAATAGAAAGTTAGTGACATGATTTAGCAAATCCGTGACCTACAAATAAACGAAGAAATTCGAAGTGAATGGGAAGTTTGGTGTTTGTATCACATTGAAGTGAGTCAATACTACATCGGGGATTTGGCATCGAGTGAAACAACCTTAAAACTTGGACTTGAACTTATGGAAACTAAATTCGGGAATAAAAGTTCAAAGTATGAAATCTATGGTGTCATGTTGAACAAATTCGGTTTTGTTTGCGAGGAAACTTCACGATTCAAAGAAGCAATCGAATATTACACAAAAGCAATCAAAGTTTTTAAAACAGCAGAAGATTTAACTGAGGAAGAACGAGGAGAGTATGTTGCAAAAAGTGAGGAGAATTTGCAAATAGCGAAGCAAAGTTGAACAAGTGATAAGTTTTGCAGCAAAACAACAAACATTTTGTCAGTATCAAAATTTTTGTGAAACAAATTTACATTTTTATTGTAAATAGACCTTATGTTTGATTTTCTTGTTTTTGTGCACAGGGGGGGGGGAAAGAACGAGAAGAGTATGTTGCAAAAAGTGAGGAGAATTTGCAAATAGCCAAGCAAAGTTGAACAAGTGATAAGTTTTGCAACAAAACAACAAACATTTTGTCAGTAACAAAATTTTTGTGAAACAAATTTACATTTTATTGTAAATAGACCTTATGTTTGATTTTCTTGTTTTTGTGCACAATCGTTGTATTTAATTGACAATTTTTATGTACAAATGTAAAAATAAAGCTAAATTTTTATAAAAAATCATGATAATTCAAAGTTTTTGGGAGATTTTTTTAGGTAAAATCTAAAAAAACAAGTAATTTTTCATAAATGCAGAGTTTATACGTTTGTGGCAACAACAGTTTTGACAAGTTTTTCTAATAATTTGAAACTTAAAACATGGAGCTTTTTGCAGTGGTTATCAAACTGTGGTACACGTATCACTAGTGGTACGTCAGGGCTTTTCAGGTGGTACGCGAGTGGCTTTCTGCTATACTTAATTCAAGCCACATTTTAAAAATTGCTGCCCAACAGACCACACTTTTAGCCCTGTCTTTTTTTGGAGAACGTTTGTCTTAGAAGTTTTTTACAAATTGCGAACTGGATTCATAAATTAGCTAGTGTAGTCAGGAATAATTCTTGGTCTACTCATTCAAACGGGGGGGGGGAACTTTTAGCCCGGTCTTTTTTTGCAGAACGTTTGTCTTAGAAGTTTACAAATTGCGAACTGGATTCACAAATTAGCTAGTGTAGTCAGGAATAATTCTTGGTCTACTCATTCAAACAAGATTTAGGTCGTATACAGCGATAGAAAAAGTCGCCAGGTGTAATCAATACAAGGTTTAGAAGCACAGGTTTAAATTAAAGTTTCTTACAAATTTCTGGTGTTATTTAACATTCACATTAGGACCGCCAATCAAACCAACGATAGTGCAAACCTGAATCTCGATATACTTGACAGAAGCTCGTATATTTATCACCAATTTCCATCAAGGGCTCTGCAGAAGTAAACTTAAGGTTTGCCCCGCTAGGTGAACAAGAGAGTGAAAGGACAAATGTCACTGCTTTTGGTTGTGATATTTTAGCCTAAAACAAAGCTAGCAGGTAGACGCAAAAAGAATTTAAGTTTGTATTTTATTTCCGCAATCATGAACATTACCATGCTGGTACAGNATATTTTAGCCTAAAACAAAGCTAGCAGGTAGTCGCAAAAAGAATTTAAGTTTGTATTTTATTTCCGCAATCATGAACATTACCATGCTGGTACAGAAGTCCATTTAACTTAGGCCTACCATATTTCCATCCCCCAAATGGAGGACACATTGTTAAATAGGCCATGAAAACATACTTCAAGGNTTTTATTCTCAAAATATGCAAAATCCACCTGTATTTAAAAAAATCGGCTGAAGATGTACATTTGGCTGTTTCCAAAGGCATGATTGTTACTTTTGTATTCGGTAATACAGAAATTCTTTAAAAAGTAGGACATTTGGGCACTTTTTCTTGTCTTCGGAGGACAACTTGTTTTGTGTTAAAAAGGAGGACATGTCCTCCAAAAAGAGGACGTATGGTAGGCCTAATTTAACTGCAGAAGGATTATAAAACCATAGCATTTGTTAAAGAGGATTTTTTTTCTTAATTGCATAGAAAAGCTTATGAGTGGAAATCCCTTGTGGTGTCGAAGTCGGATTTGCACTGGAATAAACACCGGATATTTTTTAAGACTGCTTGCTGCTTAATAGAAAATATCAATTGATTTGGTAACTTTACACCGAGAAACATTAACCACAAACATTTAATTACTTATTAGGTCGTAAAATGACCAAGAGACAGACTATTCAAACAAAAATTTACTTACGCGCCGTTTGGATACGGAAAATGTTTTCCACATACTTATTACGCCAAGTGTTGTCCCAGTACTGCACACTGTGGGCGGTAAAACAAACCCTTGATACTAAAAAGTGTTAGTTACATCATATCTATGAACCATAACGCTGATGCGTCAGTTTCCAAAAAATAGTGACGTCATGCCGAGAAACATCTACGATAAATGCTAAATGATTGTGACGTATGATAAAATATGACGGTTGAGGTTGGTTGTACGAGGGTTTAATCGTGGCAACAACCGATAAGTTCTATTGTCAATACACACCTTGTTAGTAAATTTGACACGCCCGACGTTTACCACTTTTTCGAATCGCCCAATGTTACGTACCTTCGTGGGTTGTGAACTTGTAAGCCTGCGGTATTTTCCGGCATCAGTGGCAAGTCGATCCGCGAAAACAAATCCGCCAGTCGGCGCTGTTGGTTTAAGATTTCCTTCTGGCCAGGGGATTTCCCGCTGGTTGTCCGGTTGCAAAATCTGCCTTTCATGTATTTATTACATTCCTCTGTGAGCAGCCGTCTCACTACAGTGATTTCCCCATTAGTTGGTAGTTGTATAAGAATGTAGGACTGTAAGGGAAAAAGCGTGACAATATAAGTTGTTAAGCAAACATTCAAACATCCACCAGGTATAGTATTTATGTAATTCCATGCACATACTGAGGATTGAAATTGACACAGCTACAAAGGCATGAGCAACAAAATCAATTGAAAGTAAGTACGAGTCCTTCGTAAATGTTTTGTACTAAATATAAAATCAGTGACACAAATCAATGTTATTATAATTATAGTTACGTATATTTAATTTAAGGTCATTATAAACAAAAACATCCTGGATTGACAAAACATGAATAGTAGCAAGATTCTGTTTGCAAAAGATTTCCGTTTACGTGTTGGTGTTGTTCCACTTTAGAATAGGCTGTGTGCGAGTAAAATCATCTTACATCTACAACCTGGCGCTGTGTTTAGCCACTAGACCAGTGGTTCCTTAAATGTGCTCACAAAAATATTTGTTGTTTTCAATTAAATATTTTTCTATTACATTATTAAATATTCATTCTGGATCCCTGTACTATTACCTTTATTGTATTTACCAATTTTATGACGCAACAAACAGTTGTCCATTAAAGGCAGCAGAAAGTAATCTTTCAGAGAAAATCTGACACGCAGGAAACAGCATGCAATATCTAAGTGAAAATGGCAGAAATTTTGTTGCACAAATAGGGCGAAACTACAGCCTGGGTACAGCCTCAAACCAAACCACTGCAGACAGTTCCAAGTTTGACATTTGCTCGTCGAATGCGGCAAATCTTCCCTTCATCACGTTTGAGTGATTCCTCCCATTAGTTGGTAGTTGTACAGGAAGGTAGGACTGTAAGGGAAATCATGTCACAGTATACGCTGTTAATTAAACATTTAAAACACCACCAAGTAAACTGTTTATGTCATTCATGCACATATTGCGATTTAAAACAGACACAGGATTAAGTTAAAAAAGACGCAAACAATTAAATTAAAGTCAGAATCAATCCCACGACAGACTATTATGTACTAAAAAGAAATAAAAACAACAACTCATAGATACGAGGAGGTCATTGCTAAACATCAGTGACAAAAATCAATGTGCTAACGAACTGATTATGTATGCTAAATTTAAAGTCATTGTAAAAACAAATTAATTGGGTGGGCAAAAACATGAAACATAGGACCTATAAAAATCAACACAGTATCGTGATTTCAAGAAAAAAAAAAGCAAAAAATATGCATCGTATACTGTTAAAGAACAAACCTTGCCCAAAATTGTCGACTTAAAATGTGTTTATCAAATTCAAAGACCTTAATATCTAAATATTGCAAAACGTTGACTGGGCTGATACTGGAAAAGAATGAAAACAGTTGTAAGGTTTTGTATGGAAACGATAAAGAGTTTCAATTAATCCAAGTGCCGCTCTGTATTTTTAATGCTGTATCATCCTGCAAAACACATGGTTTGTTTTTCAAACTTCTGTAAACAAATAAATTCAAGAATCAAGCGTAATACCCGCAACCAAAACCGAACAAACAACACCAGGTTACGCCAAGTAAACAGAATAGTCATCACAGATAATACAGGAAAGAGTGGGTTAGTTTCAAAACTCAAATGCCCTAGTAAATCTATTCATTTACCATAAATTTGCACTCACTTGTATGCAATTTATGAGTGACATCACATTTCCCCCCCCCCCCCCCCCCCCCCCCCCCCCCCCCCCCCCCCCCCCCCCCCCCCCCCCCCCCCCCCCCCCCCCCCCCCCCCCCAATTAATCAAGAATTATAATGGATTGGTTTTATATGATAGGTTAAAGCAGTGGTTCTTAAGCTTTTGTTGTCACGGACCCCTTATATGAATTTTGTAAGTCTGCGGACCCCCAACGCAATTTACCATAGGTCTTTTTATGTTTCACGTTTCACGCATTATACCCTGTCATGCTTTTGGAACTTTTATATCCGCCTTCACAGTCCTTTAAAATCAACGACGTTTCTGTATTGTAGTGGCTAACATATAAAATTAATAATATTTTTTGGTATGTATAACTTGACAAATCATTTGTCCTATAAAGTCTATTGTCCATGTGTGTTATAATGTCACAATAGAGAAGACAATCACAAAAACTAATTGTTAAGGTGTAATAAACAGTGTGCTCACATATGCAGGATTGTAAAAACGGCTGAGAAACTTAAAATATTCTTCTGTTGGTTAATGATACTTAACACATTTCCCTCCGTGGACCCCCTGAAACCATCTTACAGACCCCTTGGTGGCCCACAAACCCCAGGTTAAGAACCACTGGGTTAAAGGTACAATAGAAAAATTTAAATTACTTGTAAACATAAGTTATTCCCATAACCAATAATTGTCTCTGTTTTTATTATTTTGTATTTCTGTGCAACGTAACGTTTTTTACTTTTATCTTTTCGCTGGCGCAGAAACTTTCCATTTCCAGTGCAAACATCCCATGAGGGAACAAAATAAGTCAGAATATTTTCGCAAGAAGTTAATTGTTACTAATAAAAAGTTTTTGAAGACATGAAAATGAGTTTGGACAGCGGTTAATCGGATAAACTGCAAATGACCCGCGATAAAAAAATGTGAACCATTACCGTAAGATAACTAAACTGTAATTATAATGCAGTGATTTTGGCAGGAAACTGCGTAATAACTCTTAAGCACATAGCAATTAGCAGGTCTCCGCAATATTTCGTATTAAACAGTTAAATTGAGATACCGATACAATGACGTGCGCATCCGACAAGAGTCAGTCAGTGAAAGATAGACAAAACAAGAAGTTAACGTTGCGAAGTATAGGAGGGTTAGAAAAATTCTCGCCTTGGTTAGCATAGCCCTCACTAGTGTTTCTGTAGGTATTGGCTGGTTAGAGCATGCTCATAAAAATTTGATTCACAAAATTTGTGGGATCATTTTGGTAAATAGCCAATAACATCACCCCTTTTCTAAGCAGGATTTTTTAACGTTTTTATAAATAATGGTTGCATATCAGAAGTTAGTATAAATTAGCAAGACCGCACGTTTACTTTACATGGTGTAACCTTAACAATTGGCGACTTTATTAACCCCCCCCCCCGTTGGTACTAGTCAAAAATTTTTGACGTTGCTAACTGTGCTTGCAATAGCAAAACGCTGATTTGTTTGCTTGCTATACGATACATGGGAGAGCTAAACAAACGTTGGTGAATGCTACGAATCTACGATTCTCACTTTGACCAAGCTTTGCAAATATACGGCCTGTAAGTGATATGTTTAGCTGCAATCCAGTGTTATTAATATTTACAACAAACACGCAGATGTAAATGTGGACTTAATTCTATTATTAACGCATCCCCGTTTGATTCAACCTGATATTCTGTTTATTGGTGCAATGGTGGCGTCATAAGATCGATTCGAAATGCTCCTTTAAGCATCATTTGTGTACAGTGGATACTGAAACGCTTCAAACTTATCATTAGGAAACTATCTTAGTTGAAAAACCCCATATCGTTTCACAAACCGCACTTTCCATGTTTAAGTTGTTCGGTTTGTCACAAAACCAAACTTCAACGCAACAACAATTGTTCTTGTTTTCCAGCAGGTTTTTGGTTGATTTAGGCGGAAAACGTTTTACCTTCAGCCCCTAGCCCTGTACGGTCAGGTGACAACTAATGACGCGACGGTCTCAGCGAGTACGCAAAATACCAATTATCTTTTTTAAATGCCATAAGTAAGTCGTATCATATGTGTAGTGTTGTAGGCGCAGGCTTGGTTTAGGCCAGCTGTACTCAACCGGGGCCCATATTCAGGTGCCACGGGTGTAGGGTCACTAGAAACATTCGCTTGATGACAACAAGATAAATGAGTCGCTGCTGGTGAAATGCTTTCATGAGACGCAGAAATAATTTTCATTTGTTGTATACAGCAAGAGCTTCTGCAGTTAGATTCACTGTTTGCTAAAATATTTTCTCTATAAACTGTCTTAATCATGACTTCGCCATAAAAGAAGAATTGAAAACGTATTTAGACAAACAGAAAACCACAAAGCTACTTTCTCAAGTTTTGACGACTTTGAATCAAATGGATTTAGACGAGCAACCGCAAGTCAGCGAAGGTCGACGCGTTTCTCTTCAGTATTTTTCCTAAACCAACAGATAATAAGTTTACATTTTCTTTTCACACAGTAATTATAAGCAAAAAAGACCCGGGTATAAGATATTGTGATCAATTAGAACTTGTAGTTATCCGAATCCTGTTAATTGACATATAAGATGTTACTGATTGTATAGTTGCGGTCTGCTTTTATTAAACCTGTTACTTTCCCACCAGACCCAGTAGTTTTTGTGGTAATTAAAAAAGATGTATTAGTACAGAAATCTTCCTGAATCACTGCTGATATTACTCATTCAATATTTTTATTTCCAGTAATAAATTTATTACTGGAAATAAAAATATT
>QLIY01002685.1:0-16986 GCA_003260075.1 Phallusia mammillata | reverse complement strand
AATTTCGAAGAAAAATCGCCTTTTCAGTGGGTTTTCGCCAGAATATTTCGGTTTCAAACTGGTTTAGGTCGGTTTCTGCCTTCTATCGAACGTGTTAAAATGAAAATATAAAAAACGTACCTTGTTTAAAAGTCGTTTAATGACAATGTAGATAAATCCAAACCCAGGAAGATTTTGGGGGAATTCCTTTTCATACTGTTCATCTCCTATCTACTTGCGGTTGTATTTCGAAAATTCTGGTAGATGAAAACGATATTTTTTAATTGGTTGGTCGGTACACTCAGCAAGACGGCAGAGAGGTTGATGTAGAGATAGGTAACCCGTTGTCCAAAATGTCACATGCAGCCTTTTGGGGCAACACATGTGGCCTATGATGTCAAAATACATTTTTAGACCTTGATACTGCACGCGGCACCACTCAAACAAAACTATGTGGACATACACCATTTTTATCTTACTTCACTATTTTAACAGTTAAAACTCTTGGAGCAATATGTATGAGTTTAACAACCATTCATGGATTTATTATTTTACTTGATATTTACAGTTTAATGCTGTTTATTTCATCAAAAGTTTAAAACGCCATGCACACATGATTGTTTTTGGTTTAAAATTTTGTTGTGGATTTGAATATAATCAACCCAAACTTGCAAGATCAATCAAGTTTCAACTCTTAAACTAATTTAAAAATGTTGGAAGAACTATTTTTTACCCAATGTCATGGGTTTCAAGATTCCAAACCCCTATAATTTCCATTTCTTGCAATATTCAGAAAAGTCTTTTAACTTTTCTTATCCATACTTTTGTGGACTAAGTTTTTGCATGCAATCACAAAAAATCTTCTAATTGATTAAAATTAATGGGGTGTATTAAGTCGATGACCCACAGCAAATTTCGATGCACAATCATACTTAAGCATTGTTTTTTTGCAAATAAACAACCAAACTTTGTTGAACATTAAACACTTAAACTAGACCACTAACCACAAAATTTGAGATTTCTTTCCAACCAAAGCATTGGAAATGTTGATTATTTCTTCAACCAGACTCCTGCAATTGTAAACTTGTAAATGTAATAGCAATACTATGATTTGCTCATTTTTTTTCTGAATGTAAATTTTCTAACATTGCTAGATTTTAAAAAAACGAAAACAAAAAAGGCAGTTTTCGTATAAATTTCCGATTTTCATATTCTATGTCCTATAAAAAAAACTTACATCACTTAACCAAAGCAAAAATATATGGGTGCCCACACATGTGTTTTGTGAATTAGTAACAGTATTAAGGTGATATGAATATGCAACAAATCATTCATAGCCATGTTCTGCAAATTGTAATATGGTATAGTAACCTGCCATAACCTCCCGCCATGCTGTAGCCAGGGGGGGGGGGGGGGGGGGGGGGGGGGGGGGGGGGGGGGGGGGGGGGGGGGGGGGGGGGGGGGGGGGGGGGGGGACTTAGCACATTTTGCCTTGTCACATACACTATGAAGTATTTTGAAACGCTAATATGTTTCCTACACTTATGTTATGTGGGTCCCATACTCCAATATTACCAACCATCTTTTATAACCTTAGTTGTTTCTACAAGCAGAAACTCATGGGTCCCCACACATACAAAGTTGTAAATGATGCAATTCAGAGATAACCATGATAAAGTTTGGTGTTGCAATGTAAAACACAGTAATCAGTACTGGGCTTAGGTAATCATGCTATTAAAAACACAAACTATATAAATCTGATTCAATTCAGAGATTGTTTGAAGATTGTGCTATGTAATGTTCTATTTTAAAGGAAAGAAAGGGTAATTAGTGGCAAAATAGTGTAAACACAACAATCGACAACTAAAAATAGCAAAATTTCCCAAAACCCAAATTTTAGCCAATTCCCACACTGTTTAATAAAATTAACGATTTTAGTGGCCTAGTAGGGTAACTAATGGGGTTTGACACACAAACTAAAAAAATATGAAACCACTATGACTCAATTAATAATACTACAAAATTTGAACCCAATCTGCTTGTGTTTTGAGTAACAACAGTTAATGCTTGTGACATCATAAGGCTGTTAACAACCCCCTAACTGCCATAGCGCGAAAACATCAACCAAACAACCCACAAACTTGAGTAACATACAACTGGTTGCCCTTGTGACACTATTGCCCCACAGAAATCTTTGGTTTGTGGTGACCAGTGTAGCAACACCTGCCTCGATGACGATTTGTTAAAGGCGGCTACAGTGTAAACTATAATGTTCATTGCAAATTGTGGGGGGGGGGGCAGTTGAACAGCATGAGCTTAACTGAAGTAAAGTGTTGGTTGCCAGTGCTGAAGTGAGGAAATGTCAGTTTTTCTTCAATTTTGTACAAAACTACAAAAAATGTTTACTGAAATGATGTCATCTTTCTATGTGTCATGTAGAAAATATTGCATTAAAACAAACCAATCACAGTTACACATGTAGCACCAGACTAAAATTCATGGCTTGTAGTGACAAAAAGGAGCTAGAATAGTGGCTTATTCGCAAATGTGGTTTTGAACATACACTGACACTTATTTTAAAAAGACTTATTTTCCCGTTTTAGTTTTAAATTGGATCCCATAAAAATTTGGGTCCCATAATTTTCTGTTTGTTTCAGCAAACAGAAATTTATAGGCCCTCACTTATGCAAAATTGTCTACACTGTAGTGATGGGACGAGTACTCGGTACTCGGTATCGAACGATTTCAGTGGGGGGGGGGGGAGCAATTGTGGTTTTGCACATAGCGCATTCAGTAAAATATAATTTGTTTTTTTTAAAAGCTTCCTAAAACAGTTTAATGAGTTTCAAAGTTTACTTTTTACCTCAAAATTTCTTAGAACAGTTTAATGAGTGCCAAATAACACGTTTCATTAAAATTGGCCCTACTCTAAGAAAGGGATGGTGATGGGATTTTTTCACTGTAATGAAGTGGTGTCCATTTTAAAGGTAAAAAAGTCACAATGAAACATTCAAATTGAATAACTATTTAAACCTTTAATCTTCCTTGCAAAAACTTTTTGGGACTTGCCTTGACTCGAACCGCTAAAGCAGGGGTGGGCAACCTGCGGCCCGCGTGCGGCCCTTTAATAAAGGTTGTGCAGCCCGCAGAGACGCTTGGATTTCAAAAGCACTGGCAAACGAGTCCAATGGGGGGGGGGCAATACTCGGTATCGAAATATTTTGTCTCAGTTTTCGATACCAACGAGTGAGTACCGAAGGCCGATTTACACCATAAGAATACGGGCAACTTTGATGCCAATATTTGCTTCGGACAGCACAAAATTTCGCCAGTTTATATCTTTTTCGCTTTTATGTGGAGACATTTTTCGGCATGTATGTGTGCCCCCCGACCATGGCAGATAAATTAGCCAGTGATATACAACTAAGTACAACACTACACCAAGTACTCAGTAATCGTACTCGGTATCGAAGGTTTATACATGTGGTACTCGTACTCGGTATTCGCTTCAAAACCTGGTATCATCCCATCATTAATTAATTGTTTAGTATACTTTGTCTTGAGTGGGAAGGCGAACTTGAGTGAAACGAAGTAGTTTTTTTTAAATAATCCACTTGGCTTTACCACATAAGCGCTGTCACTGTCTGTGGACAAACACATATATTACTTACAAAACTGCTAAGTGGGATGTGTCGGTATCGGTACTCGCTTCAAAACCTGGTATCTTCCCATCACTACTACACGACATTGTAAAATTTTGGCATGGTAACTGATTAATCATTTTTTAGATTTGGGGACCTAAGGGGGTCCCGATAAACCAGGGGTCTCAAACTCGAACTGCTTTGAGGGCCAAAAACAAACTTTTAAGTTAAGTCGAGGACTGCACTATGGAAACATTTGTTACAGTGTACCATGACAACAAACATATTGTATGATGAAGTAAAATGTTCAGTAATGATATTAACTACATTAAAAAAGATTTACAAGATTGTAATTAGTAACCAACATATATATAATGTAGCAAAATGAAAGAGCCAACTGTGCTTTATTGCTTTGTGTGGAAACAATGGCATGCAATGACGCAACAATCTAAAAAATATTACGCAACAATCCCAATTACTGATTCTAAAAATGGGCTATATCTATCATCAATTAAAACGTTGCATATACCACTAATAGAGAATGATTGTATCATGGAAATGTAAACTCACTGGTCTGACACGGTATTCCATCTCAGTAAAACAACTTCTAAAAGTTACTTCGAGGGCCGCACAAAAACCCTTGGAGGGCCGCATGCTTTGAGACCCCTGCCCTAAACCAAGTCAGTTTCAAACAGGTAGGATAACAGGGTGAAACTCAATAACGGCCATGTGGCAAAAATAGTTTAACTGTTTGGGGGGATCCTACCAGCTCCCTTATCAACTATTATGAACACTATGCAAAATTTATATTATTGGACTAATGGGTGTAGCTGATAAGCAAAAACACAACAAATTGCACCCAACAATGCCACAGTTTACAAACCGTAAAAAATTTAACGATTAGGACATTATGTGAAATTGACCCATTTTAGAAAGCTACTGTGGTAATTGGTGGGGGCTATTAAGGTAAACACATCAATTGACCCTTCACAATGACCAAAGATACAAGCTGTTAATTTTATTAAATTCAAACACTTTTTAAAATAAATTGAAACATTTCTGCGTGACAGTGGGGTATCTGATGGGATTTTAGGGTGAAACACAACAATTAATACCCAATAATACAACAATTTACAAATTATCCAGATGTTATCAAACTTAGATAATGCTTAAAAATGGCTTATTTAAGGAGCTATTGGGTCAACTGATTGGGCTACAGGGTGATATACAACATTTAACACCCAACAAATGGCTTTTTTTTACAAACTTTTGAAAAATATATTTGATTCTGAAATCAATTAACAATTTGACCTTTTGGGGAAAAACCAACCATCAAACTAGTGACATCATCAGGCTACATACAGCTAAAGACAACCCACTACTACCTACAAAATTTTCATTGAAATACCTAATTATTTCTCGTCCACAACCAACATACATCAAGTAGCACTTACCTTTATTTTTCAGAAAAAAATGCTTTCTTGTGACTGGCAGCCTGAAAAATGTGTAAAATCTATATGACAAATTCGGCCAATTGTAAAAGTTTCATTCAAATCCATCAAATATCTCATGCTAAAAGTGCATGGACAAACTCCACTGGAGAAAAATACAGGGTGAAATCAAATTGTGCCCCTCCTAGAAGGAAGGAAATAATAAGAAAAATCTTAGTGACCACAAAATGTTAGCAGTATGTTAAACAGTGATGGAAGAGTCCAACTTGAGTCACCCTTTTAAAAGACTTGACTTGACTTCAGTCTCAGCAGTGAAAAGACTCGACTTGGACTGTGCTTATTGATTGGTTTAACATAATCGAATGCAGTTCATGTCAAGGCAAAGTATTCGCTTTTAAGCGCTTATATTACTGTACAAACGCTCTAGCGCATTCAGTAAAATATAATTTGGGTTTTTTAAAAGGTTCCTTAAACAGTTTAATGAGTTTTAAAGTTTACTTTTTACCTCAAAACTTCTTAGAACAGTTTAATGACTTTTCAACGCTGTTTAATGAGTGTCAAATAATGCGTTTTATTAAAATTGACCCTACTCTAAGAAAGGAATGTTGATGGGATTTTTTCACTGTAATGAAGTGGTGTCCATTTTAAAGGTAAAAAAGTCACGATGAGCCATTCAAATTGAATAACTATCTAAACCTTTAATCTTTCTTGCAAAAACTTTTTGGGACTTGCCTTGACTCGAACCGCTAAAGACTTGACTTGACTCTCGAACCTCATTTGACTTGACTTATACATTTACATGTGCCACAAACAGTGCACAACACCAGCACAATGGATGATTGTATAACTTACCACAGATAATCTAGTCATAAACACTACACTTTCCAGATCTCATTCGAGGAGGATTCAGGAAAGAAGTACCGTAACCAGTTAAAGCCTGTGCAAGGCTGCAAGCCCATGTCACTAATTACAATACACTGTATTGGACTAAAACCTTGTTTCCATAAGATAAATTACAACATTTACATAAACAATGTTGCAATTTGCTGCAAAATACTATGCAAATTTGTTTATGACATCATAAAGAAACTGGGGGGGGGGAAAACTGTTTGGAAACGTGGCATTGCATAAAAACTATCAAAATTTTAATTTTACTAAAAACAATTAATTGTAATTAACGCAACAAATTTAATCCAAAAAACACCCTGCTCAAATCAAAAATTTCTGCGTAGTGGTATTTCACACAACTTCTTCTTAGTTTGGGGGGGGGGGCACTGTACTGGACTAAAACCTTGTTTCCATAAGATAAATTACAACGTTTACATAAACAATGTTGCAAATTGCTGCAAAATACTATGCAAATTTGTTTATGACATCATAAAGAAACTAATAAAAGTTGGAAACATCACTCAAAGTGACTTTGGCGGGAAACACACCTAACGTGATTTTCGAATAAGTTTTGTGCAGCCAACCGTAACTAGGGGAGTTTTTTGAAATCGATTTTGAAACTGTTTGGAAACGTGGCATTGCATAAAAACAGCTCTTAAAATAAATCTATCAAATTTTAATTTTACTAAAAACAATTGAAATTAACGCAACAAATTTAATCCAAAAAACACCCTGTTTAAATCAAAAATTTTGGCGCTGTGGTAATTCACATGACTTCTTATTTTTTTTAGCTTTTATTTGCTTCAAAAGATTAACGACTTGTGTAATGTTTGCTGCTACCTCGTTCTAAACTGATCTCAAATTTAACACTTTTCTGAAACTTCAAAAACATTACCTAAATCCAAATCATTCCGTTTAAATGTCACACAAATAATGGATATCTCCGATTTACTGGCAATATTTACAAACAAAAATGGGGGGGGGGTTGCTGCTACCTCGTTCTAAACTGATCTCAAATTTATCACTTTTCTGAAACTTCAAAAACATCACCTAACTCCAAAGCTTTCCATTCAAATGTCACTCAAATAATGGATATCTCCGATTTACTGGCAATATTTACAAACAAAAATAAAATCAAACAACCCGGAAATTACACAATCGCAGAAAAAACGCTTGAATGCGGTTTACTCAATAATTGAACCACATAAATTTAAACAACAGTGACAAAAAAAACAAGAAACGCTCAAAATCCAAAAATCAAGTACCGTCAAACCATATTGTTTAATCTATAGACGATTTGTGTCAATATGCTTTCTAAATAACCGAAATATGTTCTTTACGACTGTTAAGCTACAGTTTAGAATAGGGGGGGGGGCAAATTTTAACAACAGTGACAAAAAAAAACAAGAAACGCTCAAAAATTCAAAAATCAAGTACCGTCAAACCATATTGTTAATCTATAGACGATTTTTGTCAATATCGATGCTTCCTTAATAACCGAAATATGTTCTTTACGACTGTTAAGCTACAGTTTAGAATACAGCATGTAATAAACCGGAATTGTCTATAATTGTCATTGTTTGCTAAAAATTCAGGGCTAACCTTTATACTGTGATTTCAAAACCGAAATATATGTCGAAACCTTATTATATTTTCAACATACATATTGGACAGCTAGGCGTCCAGTTAAGTAGAATCAGAACTTTTTTTAGTGTCCTAAACAGCGATAACAATAAATCATCACGAATAAGTTGAATACAGCTTCGAAAAAAGCATCACGAAAAATTTAAACCAGTTCACAACATGAACTTTAACAAATATTTGGAGGTCTTTTATGACAGAGAAAATCCTGATTTCAGCATTTTAGTCCCAAACACCAAGCTATTGACGCTCATGATTAAAGCAATCAAAGTCACAAATAATGGTACGGTATAAGACTACATGTTTTTCGATTTGTAACTGAGATAGATACATTTTTGATTCTACCCTGAATGAATTTCCCAATGCTTGTCATATGAGTAATTTCGTGACTCCCTTGAAAACCCATCCGTGAAGCACGTTCGAATTTAGTGATGCTCACATGTCACGTCTGTTCATCTGCTTGGCAAAATCATCGTGAACATTCATGTGAGGTAATCCGTGGTACTCATGTGATCCAATCGTGACGTTCACATGATCGAATTTGTGAAAACCTAATAAAACCGTGATCAAACCATAAATAAACTGTGCATGACACCACGTGATTCCAGAAAAAAATCACGGGCGTGATACAGTTCACGATTCCGTGATTAATCCTTATGATTGTACGGGCGAGAGATTTTCTTCCTCCAAATCTTCGATGATCTGAATCAAAGTCTTTTCTCCCTTCTGGGACATCCCCGCCTACGTAATAATAACATGACGTCACGGTGACGTAAGAACTTCACACAGAAATCGTAAAAAGTTTTTAACTTACCGTCATACTCATAAAACTGAGAAACTTTTTGAGCATAGAAATCATTGGCTCGAAGTCGGACGTCCCACGCAGATGCGCACGAATCGTTGTGACGTTGCCACGGTTACCGTGAATAAGGCATCCGAGCACGAGGGCTGCGTGTGACGCCATAATGGAATGTTCCATGTGTTCGTTGGCCTTGTTTAAAGCTTAAAACACAAAGAGATCGTTTAAGGCTTATATAAATCAAGTTTATTATTTTCACTGTTCCATTGGTTCGAATAGTATTCCTAGCACACCTGCCCAAAATCACTGGTTTAACACAATAGGCGTAAATAACTTTTCTTGTATGCAAGTAATTATCGACTATCACCAGTTTGAATGTTCCATCGTGATTTGCTTCATCTATTGTTTGTAATAATAAAGCTTGTTGTGTAATAATAAGAATATAATCGCGTGGGCCTGTTGCTACATAAAGTACAATACAGTAGTTAAGTGTTAGCTTATTTACTTTATTGCATTATGATAAAATTTCGTTTGGGTTCCGCAAGATTATTTTAATGTATAAAGTGTTCCGTGATTCAAGGTTAAAAACACTGGGGTAAAAAAGCTGGACTTAAATCAACTCCAAACCACCAGGTACTTACTGTCCTGCATTTGGGCTTTTTCTTCTGTGGTCAAACCGGCTTCAGGGTTCCGTGACGTAGAGCGTACCGACTCCTGACTGCCCCCTAGCGAATGTTCATCACCGTCTTCGGCAGGAACCCATTCCATACCGTCCTCTGACTCCACCCAGCGGCCATCTTTGGCGTCAGCTTTAAACTCCATGCGCTGAGAACTGAAGAAAAAAAACGAATAAACTTACTTACTTACGCCTAATTCAACGTACAACGTTGTTATTACGTGCATTACAGTGTTTTTTCACTTGATATTTTCTTTGACTATACCAGGGGTGACCAAACTACGGCCCGCGGGGCGGCTTCGGCCCTCGAGGTCATTTCATCCGGCCCGCGACCACTTTTTTGGTTTTTTTAAATAACAGTATTTTAAAAACCAATCTATAAAACCAACAAGTTGAAATCAATTTTGAGATAACTTTATGTACCGAAAACAGCGTCTAACGCAAAACAATTGTTTTGTCAATTGAAGACAAGCAACAGGAAACAACATTCGAGTTGGGTTGATGTTTAGTGATTTTAGGGTGCCTGGTGATTTTACACCTGATATCAGACTTGTGGCCTCCCCCTAATTTCTAGCTGCTTGGGACTTTAAGATGTTTATGACATTAATCTATTGTTGTTGCAACGAAATTTGAAGGGGGAGAATTCGAACTCGGTAATTGACTTTGTTGTAAAAATACTCCAAAAAAACTTAAAAAACAATGTTTCAAAACCTCATAAACATGTCTACTTCCATTAGAACAATATAACTACTGTTTTGCATATTCACTACGGTTTGGGCTTTTGTGGCAGGGTCGTATTTTCAGAGCGCAGTATAAGGAAACACATTTGACTGACAGTTCCCCACACATTTCCTACCGAATCATATTTCACAAAACGTGCATGTCTGTTTTTCAGGAAGCCTCCTTTTTTGAAAATAAAATCGCTTAAATCAGTCTTGTATGTTTGAAGCTTTATAACAATATAAAGCAGTGCTACACAAATGAGGAGACCGATTGTTTCGTTGTATGATATCAAGGAATTTAAAAGATTACATTCATCTTGATTCTTGACTAACGAGTTGTTGGAACTTAAAGATAAAAATATACATGGAAATGCGCTCAATCGTTTTAACATAACCACAGCTGTCAGCTCTTACAGCCCAAGACACTGGACAAATACCTTCATGTCCATTCAAAACAGATATATTTTGTTGAAGCTGAGGGGGGGGGGATTAAAAGATTACATTCATCTTCATTCTTGACTAACGAGTTGTTGGAACTTAAAGATAAAAATCTACATGGAAATGCGCTTAATCGTTTTAACATAACTACAGCTGTCAGCTCTTACAGCTCAAGACACTGACCAAATACCTTCATGTCCATTCAAAACAGATATATTTTGTTGAAGCTGAATTATGCGGATTTTGATTTCGGATCTTAAACAGAACATTTAATGCATTGCAAATCCACCATAGCACTTTTGTATGATTCGCCAAATAAATTAGTCTTTTAGCTTGTAAAGGTTGCCGATCCCTGGCCAACATTAAATTTTACCTTGAAGAAGATTTTGAGTCTGAACTTTGGCTTTCGTTCCTCTTTGCTTCCACAGCTTTTTTGACTCCTTCTTCGCCCAAAACTTCGTTGTCACGTGCCGCGTCTTCACGTTCGTAAAACAACTGAAAAAAACAAACACAAGTTAGAATATTGTAAGTGAAAAAGACGCTTACTTTACTAAACAAAATCCAATCAAAGTCGCACAGAAAGTAAATGTCATAACTCAAACATTTTGATAAAGCTACTGTGATCATTAGTTAACCAGTGCAATACTTAGTAAGCTGCAGATAGTGCACACTGTTTTGAACTGTGTGGTCTTATCAGTGCAGCTGGTGACATTGGCGGCCAACCAGTGCAGCCACATTGCAGAACTATTGTTGAGAGTAACAGACTGCAAAGTGCAAATCTATACCTCACCCAATCTGTTCAATGCTACAACTGGCCAACGGTGACAACACATTGGCATACAGGGTAACGTAAAGTACGACACTCCAGTTTGGAGCAGGGGTGGGCAACCTTTGTTACTGTATGGATCGAGGGCCGCACATGTGCTATCCCAGTGATTTTGCTTTGTTTCTTACCAAATATGCTTAACTACAAGTATAATTCGTGTTTGATTCTAGCCACATTTTGACAGATCGAAGAAAACTAGCTTCAGGCGCATTCATCAGCTCAAAAATATGTAATAATTGGACTTGTTTGCCAGTACTTTTGAAATCCAAGCGTCTCTGCGGGCCGCACAAGCTGCATTTGGGCTTTTTCTTCTGTGGTCAAACCGGCTTCAGGGTTCCGTGACGTAGAGCGTACCGACTCCTGACTGCCCCCTAGCGAATGTTCATCACCGTCTTCNTCTGATGCTACAGCTGGGCATCAACCAATACAGTTTTCGCAAGTTTGACTTTCAACATTTCAACGGTTTGGAAAACTAAACAACGTGTTAAGAGCTTAACTCTGTCAAGCGTTTATAGCTCGGCCGTCAAGAAAAAAATACCAGTGGTTCCCAGATTTCAATAAATCTAACCCTGACACCAAACTTGGTCAATTTACGCCTGTGGGGGGGGGGCGGTTGCCCACCCCTGGTTTGGAGCAACAGACTGAAAAGTCGTGCCTCATCTCAACTGTTCGATGCTACAACAGGGCATAAACCAATACAGTTTTCGCAAGTTTGACTTTAAACACTTCAATGGTTTGGAAAACTAAACAACGTGTTAAGAGCTTAACTCTGCCAAGCGTTTATAGCTCGGCCGATAAGAAAAAAATACCAGTGATACCCAGCTTTCAATAAATCTAACCCTGACACCAAACTTGGTCAATTTACGCCTGTTGGATAAGTCTGGTGAAGCCTACAAGCTACATCTATCAAAAATATTCGTTACACAAAACATTAAGAGCCTTTAAACAAAACATGATATCAGCTGTTTAGTAAAACCTCATTTGCACAAATAGTTCCAATATCAACAATTTCCTACAATAGTAAACAGATTTAAAACTGAAAGGCAAATCGCATACAGGTGAATTTTAGAGAGCTGTACCTGAACTAGCGCTTGAACGACGTTGAGTGAAGAAGGGGCATCCCCACTACCGCCGGAAGGGAAAGTACCAGCCGGTGGTATTTCCATTTTCATTAGCAACATTCGGTTTTTGGCGCTGCTCTCAACTAAATTCACCAACAGACCAAGACCCTGATTGGAATAAGATAATTTTTTTAATCAGTTTCGAAGTTTTGGCCAAATCCACATACAAATGCCTGTGATATAGTTTTTAAATGGTTGTGATATGCAGTACTCAGTGGTGGGATTCAGTCGGTTCGCACGGGTTCTGTAGAACCGTCTCACGAAATTTTATGAGATCAGTGAACCGGTTAGCATTACTGGTTACTGTCAATGGACTTTGTAACAGAGCCGACTGAAAAAATGACTTTTGTGATAGAACCGGCTGACAAAAAATTTGAATCCCTGAAAAATATGACTTTTGTGATAGAACCGCTGCAAAATATGACTTTTGTGTCAAGAAACGGCTGAAAACAAAATTTAATCCCACCACTCGATATACTTATACATCACATCATGTAAACTAAACCATAATTTGCTATTATTATTGACTGTTTTAAGTGAAATGAGTCCAGGCATAACAATATTTTTGTAACAGTATTATAGTGCTAAATACTAATATGTTTTCTCTGACATTTTTGTGCTTATATTTTCAACAAATTAAAATTTATAGGGGGCCATTTATTCTGCATCTGTTTATACTTTTGCTTATTTTCCTACAATTTTTAAGTTGTTTGTCTACCACAGAACAATATCATCATCATTCACATAAAAACTGCAGAACACTGATGCTGCTTGCCCAGAAGTGTTGGTAAATGGTTTAACTCTGTCCCACAATATATCATCACTACATATTTCTGTTTGTTAATTTTTTTTCGATCTTAAAGCGATTACAAACCTATATGAATATACATGTACCTTATCACTTTAGAGTACATATTTTTAAGAATGAAAAGTGCACCCATAATTGGTGTTAACGAGTAAAAGATGCATTAAGACCACAATAAACTACAGACATACCAGTAAACTGATTTCATATCGGTGACTTTCTTTAAGATAGTGTGGTGTGGTCGGGGGGGGGGGTACTTTTGCTTATTTTCCTACAATTTTTAAGTTGTTTGTCTACCAGAGAACAATATCATCATCATTCACATAAAAACTACACCACACTAATGTTGCATGCTACCAAGTGTTGGTGAATGGTTTAACTCTGTCCCACAATAAACTATAATCATTACATTCTGTTTGCTTATTGTTTTGTTTGTTTGTTTGTTTGTTTTTTCAATGCAAATTCGATTACAAACGTATGTGAATCCTTATTTTTAGTTGCATATTTTCAAGAATGAAAAATGTACAAGAACCCATAATTGGTGTTAACGAGTAAAAAAATGCATTAAGATCACAATAAACTACAGACATACCAGCAAACTGATTTCATATCGGTGACTTTCTTTAAGATAGTGTGGTGTGGTCGGGGGGGGGGCGATTTCTTTGCATCTCCACTTTCATCTGGATCACTTGTGTACCCGGGATGGTGAATCAACCATTGCTGGCATAATTTCAACAATCTTAACCATAAAAAGTAAAATGGTAAATATGGTGTTTTAATCGGGGGGGGGGCACAATGCACGGTAACATGTCTTCTTGGTCACCAACCTTGTTGCTTATCCATTCTAGATTAAAATACATACAAGTGTGAAAAAACAGCAACTACACAAGCAAAGTGTGTTCAATGAAAACATTTTAATGGCAACATAACAAGGGCTTAGTCTAGTGGGGGGGGGGAACAATGCACGGTAACATGTCTTCTTGGTCACCGACCTTGTTGCTTATCCATTCTAGATTAAAAAACATACAAGTGTGAAAAAACAGCAACTACACAAGCAAAGTGCGTTCAATGAAAACATTTTAATGGCAACATAACAAGGGCTTAGTCTAGTACTCTACGACCATACACTTGTGTAACAATATAGGAACACAGACAAACTTACCACTGTCATTGCTGATGTTAACAAGCAGTCGCACAATTTGAACCACGCAGTTGTATAACACCATGTAGGTTTTATCGGATTTCTTTGCATCTCCACTTTCATCTGGATCACTTGTGTTCCCGGGATGGTGAATCAACCATTGCTGGCATAATTTTAACAATCTTAACCATAAAAAGTAAAATGGTAAATATGGTGTTTTAATCTATAAGGTCTCATCAGTGTCATCACATAAAGCAACTGGCTCTGTTATTAACAGTAACGGATATTACTAGCCAATTTATGAGTTTTTATGCATAATTATAGTTTTAAAATCTAAATCAAAGATTTACATTTGCACAAATGTTTAGAAGAATTTTTTTCCAGGTAAATGTTATATGCACCAACAAACGATTAACTTACGAAGCCATCTTCTTTAACAAGAGCGCCCTCTGGTGTGTGACAAGGTACATACTGTTCCTCGGAGAATTGACAATTCCATTTTCGAGAACTTTAAGTATTCTTTCGAGCAGAGAGAGGGTTTGCTCGTATTGTTCCGTCACAAGAGTGGAAGGGACAAGTATATCAACATTGCTTTTAACTGCAAACAACAATTTGGAAAATAATTTTACATGCTTTGGGACAAATAACTTTATAAATTTGGTGCAAAAAAATGTAAAATGTAACTTTAAAAAGTGGATTACCAAAAACAAAAATGTAAATAAACTTGTTTACAATAAAAAAACACAATGTAAATAAGTTATAAACTACACAAAACAGAGAAACTGTATCAATGAGATCAATGAGCTCACAGTACTTCTGGTCTCGACCTGCAAACTAGAACAAGATTTAGAACTTACCTAATGATATAATGTGATCAAGCCCACCCTTGATTCGAATTTCCTCTCGAAACCATTCTGTCGTTCTCCGAGCTGTGAAGCGAAGAAGTGCTTCACTGGCAAGGCGCTTCATCTGCGAATAATTAAAATGTTAAATGTAACTAAAATCAATTGAAAAATCTTGCCAAGGATTTTATTACACTTAAAACTATGTCAGAGTTATACAACAAATGTTGTTTGGAGGAAAAAATGAAAAAAAGAGAAAAGTTTGGAGGAAAAAATGCTAAAATGCCAA
The DNA here is from genome assembly GCA_003260075.1 of Phallusia mammillata. Lineage (NCBI taxonomy): Eukaryota > Metazoa > Chordata > Ascidiacea > Phlebobranchia > Ascidiidae > Phallusia > Phallusia mammillata. The sequence goes on along the minus strand of QLIY01002685.1, from coordinate 1,727 downwards.
TAACATTCGCACAATACTTAATACACATTGTACCGACTATCACAAAGTACAATCATATACAGTGAGAATTGTAAGTGGGACATAGCTTTTAAGGGCATGGTTAAGTTTAAGGTAAATTTTAATAAAACAGGTTAAATTCAGGCATATTTTGACACTTAGCCTTATTTGTGACGCATTATTATCAACTTCCAGGGCTAATACAGGCCTTAGAAATATTTAGGCTAGGTTTGGCTCCTGCTTACAATTTTGCTATTCCGTTTGATGTGATTACCCGAAATACAAAATGTTCAACAGCACAGGTTGTTAGTCGTGTAAAATTTCTATGCAACAACACAGCATATTCTCCCCTTAATAAAACCAATACTCACATCAGCATCTTTGCCTGACAGCAATGCATCTCCACACGATTCAACCATCTCTTCTATTTTACTTTCCACTGATGCAAAAGTTTTTTCATCGTCGGTTTTTGCATCAGCACCTTTGCTCTTGAAAAATTTATACTTTCCACCTTTCTTTGGTTGAGTTTCTGAAATTACAGTAAAAGTACAAAATAAATTCCATATTTTTGCCATTTTACATTGAAAAAAAAAAGTTGATCAAAAATCATTACCTTTCGCTGGAGATCCGTTCCGCTTGGCTGGCTCTCTCTCAAGGGGATCAAGAAGTTTCAACAAAAGTTGCAAAGTCACCTTGTCGATCTCCATTCTTCTGTCACGACTCAGCATAAACAAAAGAGCAGCAGTTGCCAATGCGAGCGACTATAAGAAATGTTTAATTACTACATGTTGTTTTATTTGCAAAACTGGATTTGATTTATTTGCAAAACTGGACAATTACAGCTAGCTAGGCATTGATTAGTATCACCGCATAACTTAATGCTATATTACACAAATTCATGTACTAAAACAGTACTACTGAATTTCAAAAACTGCTGTATCAACAAAGACATTTATTCGTTAAATAAAAGTTTTCCGTCTAATAGGAAATTTTCCAATAGACTGAAGTGTTTAAAATTGGTTTATAGTTGAGCAGTGTAGCATAAATGATAAAAGGCTGAGAAAATTTCATGATTTTAGACAAGGTGATTCACAGAGTAAAAGTATTTGTGCCATAACCAGTCCCACCTTGTTACTGGTTGCATCTTGCAAGTGAGAGAAAACTTTAATAGAAATGTTATGAGCCCTGAGGTAGAGACGAAAGTTGTGTTGCTGGCACTTGCTGGCCAAGTTCGTTGCAGAAAGGCACCTGAATAAAAGAAGATTTATTGAGGATTCTTCACAATGTAAACAGCTGACCAATGTTGTGTGGTGGTTAGGTTGTTAGAAAGAAGATGGTGAAACATAGTTAAAAACAGTTTAATCTCAGAAACCTAAAATTTACAGCATAATTTTAACCTAAGGTTGCAAGCAATTGAAACAATTTTCGGCTGTCATTTGTGAGCAATTTTACCAAACGTTTCATGTGTCTGGGTATACACACAAGCTCCCTGAGTACTAAAGACCACTGTGAGCAACATTTGATGTGTATGCTGTGGCCACACACTAGTTTATGTGCAGCATAAAGTTTTATGTGTCTGGGAATACACACAAGCTACTGGGGGCAATAAGACCAATGTGAGTTAGGGTTAGGGTAAGTGAATGAGCCCATTGTATGCTCAATTTATGAGCAGCATACTTTTCTTCCAACACACACACACACAGACACACACACAAACAGACACACACACA
>QLIY01002684.1:0-11112 GCA_003260075.1 Phallusia mammillata | reverse complement strand
CACGTTTTACCACACCAATCACGTTGATTAACAAATCACGTGATTCCAAGAGGCACATCCGGGTATCGCAGAACCAACAAGGGTGAACACGCAAACGGCACATATGAGGCGAACGTATAAAACACAGGAAAAGCATCACGTGTAACAAGAACCATTTAGTGAGGATACTGTGTGGTGAGAATAATACGCAAAACAATTAAGTGAAGAAATGAGTGGCGAAACATGACAACGATTAAACAAAACAATTAGGTGAAGAAATGAGTGGCGAAACATAACAACGATTATACAGACTAAACAATAGTGAAACACAGGATAATAAACTGTAAAGAATGTTATGTGCATGAAGGTGTGTAATAATCCGAACAAATATAACAAAGTAACGTGAAAGAATAAGTGAAAATACGTGTGTGAAGGTAAAGTATTCAAAAGATGCGTCATAAATAGAACGTGATTAAAATTCGCCACAATAACATATTTTATCATTATAGAATTTGTGTACAAATAAAGTGTTATTTAAAAATATACTTGCTGTGGATATTAAAATTGTAAGGCAATGCGTTGCAACTTAAGTGATGATAATACAAACTTGTGTTAAAATGGTTTAACAAATGAGAAGTTGTCAAAGCAGTTGTAACAAATAACAACCATACGAACCTGAAGTCGTTGAAGACTACTTTCAAGTTGAAGGCGAACACCACTCCGAGTTAATGCGTTTCCTTCCCAGGGATTGGCTTTGGTGGCAATCTTTATTTGTTCACCTAATTTGCATTTACCTATATATTCCTCACATTTTCCGCTTCCGTACATAAATGCAGAGTCTATTTCCACGTTTTTGGACCTGCCAAAAAGCAGTAAGTGGTTTGAAACAAACAGATTCCCCAGCTGCAGCCAAACACCACAAAATGTCTGCTATAGCATTAAAAATACTAGAAAGGTGGCTTTCTGATTTCTCTTTTGTATATTCAATATCCTATTTACCGATTTACTATACACATCATTTGATCTACACATGATTGTTTTTGCAAACAAAACGAATGGGTCCGCACACCCGTGTTTGTGCGGATTTACACAGTTATTTTTCTATTTTTCAGGACAAATTATTAGAAAGCATTAACATAACTTTAAACAGGTTTGGCCAAATTCTTTTCGCATCATTATTGTCATATAAAAAAAAAATAATAAAAAATAACAGAAAAAAATACTTTTAATTTAATCTCTTGCTTTGACCTTAAAATTGTCGTCCAAGGTCAGTTTTTAAACACAAATTTTCCCAGAAAACAGTTGCATTACAGACACTATAATTAAAAAGGCATTTACTACAAAAGTATACATAACTAATTCTCCTAAATTTGCACCTAAATTTGTTTCCCAAAACTAGGATCATTGACTTGTAGTAACCTCTCACGGTACAGAAGCCGAAAGACCGTTTAATCCTTCGTGTTTAACAATACCGTTTGCCTAATTTATACATGACTTAAATATACATTCTTGAATTAATTCGTCAACAATAAAGAAGCTACGATTTTAACCGTGTTTGGATTACCTACAAGTTGACCTTTATAATGACCCTTGGTCATGCGGCGACCATAAGCTGACAACGAAAATTTAAGACCATTTATCGCGGCTTTCGAAAAGTTACGTGTATTCTATCACCTTTTTGTTGATCAACAATGTTTTGCCCCCCCAAAAAACGAAACCAATGTACGTTGATCGAGTTTAAATTACCTCTTATCAGATATAGGTGTGAACCTAACCTACAGTTGTGAAACCTTCGCTCAAAGTGCGCATGATAACTTAATAAAACGACCTGATATTGTTGCGCAAATACAGCTAATTTTTACAGCTGATCACCGAAACGACTGTCTCGTAAAAGGTCTGTCCGACGTTAAGCTGATCCCGCACTAAACCGCCTTAATGGTTAACCAGTGAATTACTCCCATGGGCCTTCTGTCTGACTGACAGTGTACACATACTGTGGGCTGTGAAGGTAAATTTTTGGCGGAAGGCAAAATTTTAAATACTAAGCCGAGGGCTTAGTAACTAAACGAATAACCTACTGCAAAGAATTGTCTAATATTTCAGCACATTGGGGATTGTATTTCTGGCCTAAAACTAAAACCCATTATTTCGGGGTTCAAGGGGTGAAAAATGGGTAAATCATATTAAAAGTTAGAAAATTCTTTAGAGCACCTTACATTGAACCAAACAACAAAGCATGACACTTGTAGATGGCGTACTTTAGTCAGTACAGTCGTTTCAAAAAATTTACGTCTTGGGGGCCTGTTGGTAAACCGCTGGGTCATTCGGGTTCAAACTTCGGGAAGATGACTATCATCTGTGTAAATTTGAATAAATTTGAAGCACTCTGTTTTGACCAAAAGCGAAGAACAAACCAGCGTTAGACAAAAACGAATAGTCTGGGGTTTAAGGGGTGAAAATGCGTGAATCCTATTGAAAGTTACAAAATTCTTTAGAAAACCTTACATTGTACCAACCAACAAAGCGCAAAACTCCTAGATTATGTAGTTTAGTTAATACAGCCGTTTCCAAAATTTTACGTTTTGGGGACTGTGGGTGAACCCCTGGATCATTGGGGGGTCAAACGTTAGGAGGATCAAATTTGGATTAATAACTAACATCTGTCCAAATTTGAATATATTTGAAGCACTCTTTCTTGACCAAACGCGTGGAACAAACCAGCGTTAGAAAGTAAAAATAGAAAATAATATGGACAAAAACAATATTATGCGTCCTGTTCAGGGAAGGGGACCCATAATTAAAGTATCCTAGTATAAATTGACAACATAGAACTTTATCATACTTACTTTTGAAATATTTCGAACATTTTCTTCGTGGCCTTGAAGTCCAGACGTTTTCCAACTTCAGCACAACCAAGAACAGTTCTGATTTGTAAATTTAACATTTTGATTCTAACGTATAGATACGATCTGAAAAAATAACTTTTGCAACTTTAATGTCCCAACGGAGATATAATGCAGATACATTGGCAAACTCAGTACTTGCGCACTGAAAATGCTGAGTTGAAGTTACTGAACTTTTCTATTTGAATATTTCTATTTGAATAAGGTGTAGGATATGTGTTTTGCTTAAATCGAAAAGCTAAGCTCTAAATTTTTTGTAATATTGCCTAACATTTCTGCTTTTTCTGCAATCTACTCTCACAATGACTCTTAAACAAGTTCAAGCTGAGGTGAAACAACTGGTGGAAGATCTAAAATCTGTGCGAGAAGTTCAAGCTAAGTTGACAANTTTCTATTAGTTATATAATTTACATTCTAGCAACAGGGCCGATTAATAATGTCCCAGCGCCTTCTAACCGAGCTACCATATTTTTGCACGTACGAACTGCTGTGTTCTACGATAATTCACTGAGGAAAATACTTAACAAACGGGCGGAAATATATGCAATGATGAACAAATGCCATTTGTTTGTGCAGATCATTCTAGAACAGGGGTCGCCAAACTACGGCCAGCGACGTCATTTCATCCGACCCGCGGGAGTATTTGGTGTTAATATATGTCTTGGAAAAACTAAAGCTTGAGTTAACTGTACTGTAAATGTATTTTTGCAACAACATATAGGGTTAAGTTTGTCTACTTTCACAGGATGCATAAAATGATCCCAGAGGCTGTTTGTTACATCTCATTTAATACTAAAAATATCAATGTCGTTGGTATTATGCGCGACCAAACACCTTTTTATTGTTAATTGTGATGGAATAGATAAGCTTGCTGCACCCTTTTCAAATCACCAACCAATTTTCGCACCTCTCGTCTGTTATTGTTTAAATAAAAACCATTGTAATTTAATTTTTATACAGCATCCCCGCAGCCCATAGGAACAGTTCTCGTACCCCTTGGGGGTGCATGCACCCCTGGTTAAGAACCCCTGCCCTAGCATGATATTTTTAATGTTATCCAGCCCGCCGCGAAAAAAGTTTGGTGACCCCTGTTCCAGAAGAACAAATGACTTAAAATTTCTTAGCTATGGAACGAAAGGTAATGTTATGTCCATATTCCGTCGTTCTATGAAATGCTTTTGCATGCGAAAATGCAAACGTTAGTGTAAACATTGTACACAATAATATGATGGCCGCTACTCCAGTGCAGCATTTTGGTTTTCTCTCGGCAATACGGCACAGTACGTATTGCGTTGACTGTACTACGTTCCTCGCTGCGTAAAGCGTACCGCAGGACCATACAGTACCAAATGTCAAAACCTAAAAGTACCGCAGCGCACCTGATGGGGTACGAAAGTACCGCACCTTGATTGCGCATTGCACAACAAGCGTATGGTTATTTAGTCAAGTCTGCGCACGCGCGAACTGTAGCGTGGTTTCGGTTCGATATGATTTTGTTCATTTCATTTCCAGGTTTCTTGTGCGAGTAGTTGTGTATGTTTCTGGGTTTAATAAACGATTAACAATTATGATTTAAACGGTAATATCACTGGTTTTGTGAGCTTACCCCTGCAGTCTATGAGTTTCTTTCAGCTGTGGATTATGGTGGCACATTGCAAACAAGTTCTAAACTCTCAGGTAATCTAAGTTTTATTGGCCATTGAACCGAACCGAAAATTACGATTTCCTAAAAACCCGAACCGGAGTCGAACCCTACATTTTGTTTGGCATTGGTCCTAAACCGAAACCGAACCAGAAAACTGCCATCTATACTATTAATTCTGTGATTTTTTCAGAACAGTGCACTGAAGAGTATACGCGAGATAACAGCTATATGGCGTGTCAAAAATAACAAATTTGAAAGTGTTCCGCAGTGCACGGTTAAAATTCTTCTTGAGTTTGATAGAGTTAAAATTACACAAAGGCGATTTGAATCGGTTTAAAACACGGACCGGGTAATTTTCCCGAACCGGAACAAAACCCGAATTCGAAATTATACATTAAAAAAACTAAACAGAACCCGAACCCTAGAAACAAAACTATGTGAACCCGAAACTAAACCTCAAATGCACCAGAAGGGACAATACAAATCAAAGGGATTTTGTCGCAAACCACTCACATGCTCCCAATAGTACTTTTGCCAGCTTGTTGTGTACATTTGGTAATGAATGATTTGAGCTTTGTATTATGAGCTTGAACGTTGTTTGTAAATTAAAAGTAAAATGCCCTATGCCTTTTCCTGCGATGTTTAACATTTTTGTGCATGTGGCGCTTGATTTGAGTTGAGTTAGGTGGGCTGGTTAACCAATTTTATCGGGATGCAAATGAATACGAAAAGCTAAGTTCTGCATATGACACGCAGTTCGATTCCCTGGTTTTAAGCCTTCTTTACATGTGATTCTTGCTATCATAGGTACAAAAAAGCCTTGCCTGAAGATGTGTTAATCAATCGTTCAATGTTTATTTTTGCAAGCGAACACAAATCTTAAATTTGAAAGAAACATCAATTGACCTTTCGGTTTTCGATTCAAAAAGGCGTCAAATTTTGTTTTATGGTTTCTTCGTGTTTGTCAAACATCATCCAAACGCGTTTGTGGTATTGACTGAGGAAGCAGAGATATGACATGTTATGCGGTGTAAGAAGCTGTATAGCCATTTGCGTTACACTAGTATTGCAGATCAAGAATTACTTCTAAAATGTCCAAGTATTTTGGAAGGAGTCATAAAGTAGTATTCATCTAAAATAGTTACGACAAGTATACGACAATTTCTCCCAGCATTTGTCCATCTGATCAACCACACGATCATCCAGTTTTCCCTCAGTTGTATAACTCAGGTTTTCTTTGCAGTGAGCTAAAGTGCTAGCTCCCATAATTACACCATCACCTTTTTCAGCACTGAGCTGGGAATGATGGTAAAGCCACCTTAAATATGATTGAAAGAATCAGATGAAATGCTTTAACTAAAGGTGTATTTAGACAAATCTTAAATCATGTTCACACAACACTGTAGGACGTGCAATAAACTGTCAACATTTTAGATTCAACATGACAGCACATTGCATAACACAGTACACATAAAGTTTACCTGTATGCAGCTTGTGCCATTGTTACTACTCCAGGGCCATACACCTCATCAAGAACAGTCTGAATTTTTGCAATGCTCTCAAAGTTCTCTTTTCTCCAGTACCTACAAAACCGTTACAGGTTTGTGAAAAAATGCCACTTTTTAACAGTAAACAAGATGGCTCGTTTGGCTTACACTTAAACCCTTGGTACTGACTTTTACGGAGCAAAGCGGGGGTCGGGAACCTTTTTGCGAGAGAGGGAATTAATACAGTTAAATATTTTAACATAAATTTTCGTACGAGCGATACAATATTATATATTTTTTAGTTTGAGCACAATTAACATAAATGTGCACTTTATTGTCTTACAAGCAACTTAGTACACGACATTCCATAACCCGAAAAACATTTGTTGTTGCCTCCAACGCATCACTTAAAACACCTTGAAGTGCAGTAACACAAACAACGCACTATTAACCGCAACTCTTTGATTTGATATTTGCAGACATATTTATTAATTATTGTGTTAAGAAATGCAAGTAATATTCGTCTGAGGTCAAGTCATCAAATAAGGCACATCTGGACATAGGCGAATTCATAATGTAACAAATACTTCTTTTATCAAAATCGCGGTATATATATTAGTGTGTGAGGGGAATTTCCACTGATGTGGTCGGTCAAAGGCGTAATGGTTGGACAGGATGAACTTGGTGCACATTGCGCTAGAGAAGGGTATATTCTATGACGTACCGCAAGCTAGGCCTGATGTACGCGGCTGTGATTTCGTTGCGGGAAACGCTATGCAATATGGCGGGTATTGGGCATATATAGCCGCTGCACGTATGCTCAATACAAGTTAAGCAAAAAGAGTAAAATCTCAAACCACCAAAAGCATTATTGTAATGTTGGCTGATCCTAGTTTATATTATGTTCTTTTGGACGCTATAAAATAAATATGTAGTCCACCTGTCTCTGTACAAGTGCAGCCATTTGCCAGTGCCAAAAAATCTTCCTTCCATTTTATCCGATTCTTCGAATTTATGTTTTCCGCTCAATAGGCCACATGCCAGAGGGTTGTAAGCGTAGAAACGAATTCCATAATGTTTTAAGCAGGGAAAGAGCTCCTTTTCCACTTGTCTTGTCAAGCAATTGTACATACCTGCGAACAGTTGTACATAACCATAAAAATAATTTTCATTGGGCTAAACATTCAGCAAAACATTTTACCTTGATATACTGTAGGTTGTACCCAGTCGTTGTTTCTGCAAATGGTGACAATCTAAAGATATTAATATATTGTTGAGCAGAACTTACAAAAACGTCTTGAAACAAACAAAATATCATTACAAACAACAAGCATACCTCTGCAACTTCCCATGAAACATAGTTACAAACACCAAACTCTTTAAATTTGTGTTCCTGATATAATTCATTTACTGCCTGCAACGTTTCAGTAATAGGAGTGTTATGGTCAGGGGCATGAAGGTAAAAGATCTCCACCTGTTTCATCGGGGGGGGGGCAACATATTTTATCAATTAAATAACTCCAAAACTTAAATTAAATTTCTTCTCAATTAAGAAACCACACAACTTATGCGCTAGTAAATAGGTAAAACATATGTATGGTTCAGCTAGATCAGTAGTTTTCAACCTTTTAGTGGTCGCGTACCACTTAAAGCAGGGGTGTCCAAAGTGCGGCCCGCGTGGGCATTTCAAGTGACCCGCAGCTGTTGTTTCACATTTTGTTGCGTATGACCCGCCATAATTTGAATTATAATTTGATTTTTGGATGTGGCGACTTGCCACTTCGCGCGAAAGCGTTTCCATGGAACTTTATTTACCGGTAAAAAGGAAGTATACATGGTAATGACGCAACAAAATCCCAACATTTCCTTAAATGCCGTAAATTTTGTGTTACTATTTTCCGGTTAAAAACTTTGCAAAAATACGTTGGCCCGCGGCGTCTTCACCTGATATAAATTGGCCTCCATTAAAAAAAGTTTGGACACCCCTGACTTAAAAGTTGCCCATGGTCATCGCGTACTACAAAAAACAAAATATTGAATCAGACAAACTCCAATTTACTGAATCTAATAGTTTAGAACAGTGTGGTCCAATTTTTTGTTGCGGGCTATTTAAAATCGTTAACTTACTCTGCGGGTCAGTGTCTAAAAATTTTGCAGGAAATTTTGTTTACTCTCTTTTATAGTTATATACCAAGTAGCAGCCGTTCAAAACATTCAGTTTCTGATATATGGCGCAAAAATGCGCTCGCGAACGGTTTGGAACGCAATGCAGTTTATTACACATAATAATGTCTTGTCATGCGTCACAATGGAAGAGTTTTCATTATTTTGTGTCGTTTAATTCTCACATTAAAATATTGAAAACAAAATTTATCGTTGTCATTAAAATTGTGGACTGACACATTATTTTGTCTATATTTTAATATTTAACTGTTGTATTCAGTCGAAGGGTTGCTCAGGCGTACGAACATTCCATAGCATTTCATGTTAAAGGTCCCAACCTCGCCTTTATGTTATATTTAAAAAAAGACTTTCAGAATGCAAGTCATATTTTACTTTATTGCATCTTTGACACTATACGAAAATGACTGGTTGGAATTTAAACAGTTGATACGTTAACGTTGTAGTGGGTAATACTTATTTAGCAATTGCAACTGGACATTTAACACGATCAGGGTCTGTCCACACAAAACTCTGGTGTTTAAGCGTTCGCAACCCACCTTTTGGAATTGCGGTACATCTCAATTTCCCAGAAAACTCCGTTGTTTAATTGTTGGCGCATAATATTTTTTGTTATATCTAAGTTATGGCGAAACACGACAAGACCTATTGTTTACAAGATACGACCAACGTCTTAGTTTTGCACCTTCAACGAATCAGTTGAAGTCAACATAAGTGACATGCAACCGCGTCGCTTTAAGTAACAAACGTTTCATGTTAGCATAAGCGATTTGTGAGCAAAAATACGGAAAATCATAAACTACCAAAAGGTGTTCGTATCACCGGTTGAGAACCACTGAACTAGATGATAAGTTATCATAAGCTTGTCATTCAGATAGAATTTGTGTACAGATAAAATGTTATTCAAAAATATACTTGTTGTGGACACTAAATTTGTAAGGCAATATGCACTTAAGTGTTGATAATACAAACTTGTGTTCAAATGATCCAACTATAAATGCACAACAGTTGTGACAACCATACAAACCTGAAGTCGACGAAGACTACTTTCAAGTTGACGGCGAATACCAGTTGGAGTCAAATTGTTTCCATCCCAGGGATTGGCTTTCGTGGCAATCTTCGTGTTTTTACTTACTTCGCATTGACTCATAAACTCTTCACATTTTCCACCTCCATACATAAATGCAGAGTCTATTTCCACATTTTTAGATCTGTCAAAAAGCAGTAAGTGGTTTGAAATAAACGGGTTCCCTGAGCCATAGCAAAACGCAACACAATGATAGCTATAGCCAGGGTTGCCATACCGTCCTTATTTCTAAGATTTGTCCTTATTTTGGGGGGTTATCTCTTAGAAAATGTCGTAGTCCTTATTTCTAAGAAATGTCCTTATTTTTGAATTGAGTCCTTATTTTGTCTTATTTTCAACAATTACTAGTCAAATCCCTGCTACAAGTAAAAGTAAACCTAGACCTGAGCTGTTGTGAGATGCACGAAGTACTTTCTACGAACAAGGAGTTGCTGGAACAGCTTGTTTCCGACCAAAATATTGCCAACGATATATATAATGCAAAGATTTGTTGAAAACGTTTGTTTCGTGTCGTATGAAAATCTAATTTTTCGGTTGTCCTTATTTTTGGTTTCAAGTCGATGGCAACCCTCTATAGCATTAAAAATAATAAAATATCCTATAAACTGACAATATAGGAGTTCATCATACGTACTTACTTTTGAAATATTTCAATCATTTCCTCAGTGGCCTTGAAGTCTAGACGTTTTCCAACATCAGCACAACCAAGAATAGTTCTGATTTGTGATTTTGACATTTTGATTCTAATACAGAAATGTTCAAGATCTGAAGATATAACTTACTTTGTAACTTTAATGTCCCGAATGAGATATAATGCAGATATATTTGGCTTGTTTGTCAAACGCAATATTGAGCACATAAGATGATGAATGGAAGTTAGTGTACTAACAAACTGTAAGCAATTAAATCAGCCAAACTGAACACTTTGTTCCGCTAGCCCAGAAGTGCAATTTAGCATAAATGTCAAATCTGAATTTGTATTAAGGATCTTGGACCGAATTGACACTACAGAACTTGGTTGGTTTTGTTTATTTGATTCTAAACTTAGCAAATCCACAAAAATGGCTGTAATACGTTTGAGAATTCATAACGTTGAGTAAATCCGTTGGTAGAATAGAATAGAATGCTCGGCACTAAGAACCGCCGTTACAAACTGCACCCATTTAGGTGTAAACCGTTTTTCATTTACCGTTTTTTAGCTTCATAAAAAACGGTAAATGTCTTTGATTAAAGCTCTAAACGCCTATCCCTGGCTGGGTAAATTGAGTCACCTGTCTGAGCGCTTGTCACGTTAGGTTCTGGAGTTCTGATAAATCCAGGAGGCTTAGAACGTGCTGAAATTCTGGCGGTTCTCTTTCAAATTATATCTTGATTTGATAACCTTTTTTGATTTTTGCATTGCACGTAATCAATAACTGATAAAGACATACAGAGCGTTTCTTTTCTTTCTCTCTGTACTTGAGTAAACGTTTTAATTGCGAAAGATTAGAATCAGCTTTCACCATAATTGGAGAAAATAGAAGGCAGAAAATGTCGAAAACAAGTTATTTATAGTAGCGCATAAAAATAATTTTACAGTAAACCTTTTAATGTCATAGCGCTCTCTAACCGAGCTGCTATGCTTTTTTGCATGGACAAACGGCTGTGTTCTACTTAAATTCAGTGAGGAAACGATATCACAAACGGGCGGAAATATGTGCAATTATGAACAAACACCATGTGTTTGTGCAGAACATTCTGAAAAAACGAAATTACCCAATATTTCTCAGCAATATAACAAACGTTTCCCGTCGTTCCATGAAATGCTTTTGCACACGAAAATGAAAACGC
>QLIY01002683.1:0-17000 GCA_003260075.1 Phallusia mammillata | reverse complement strand
TTGTCACTTTTTAAACTAATTCGACTTCAACATGTTTCTGTGGAATATCTGGTCGATACTTTGAGAAATGATGTGAGTTGTTTTTCTAAATCAAATTTTCTTCTTTAGTGTAATGTTTCATAAAAAATTGCCATGTACAACAAACACAAAAGACAGAGAAGAGTTTTCAAGGACCCCTTTCAGGAAATCATACAATTTTTGCCTCTTTGACCTGGTTTGCAGCAGCTAAATTTTTTTAAATTATTTGTTTTAGCCTTTGGTAAAAAGAAATCATGATTGTCGGGATCTTATCGAGGAAGCAATGCATTTCCATTTGAAACCAGAAGGAATAGAAAAGCAAGTAAAACGTCAAGGTAATCAAAGCAATTTTTCTTGTAAACTATTTTTTTATTTTATTTTTCAAATAGGCCTTTTTGATGCATTTTAAATGTTGTGGTAAACTGAAAACAACTCATACAAATTGCTTTTTCACAAAATAGTTATTTGCAGGTAAAGGAAAACAAGCTACTTTTTTGTTGACATCAGGAAATTCAATTGAAAAAATTTCTATGGATGAAACAACAGAAATGGAAGAAGTATGATAAATTAATGATTTTGTTCAAAAGAATTGTCATACAAACCTAAATAAGAGATGAAAGAATCAATTAACATTTTTGCACAGATAACCCAGCCACCAATGCATGTGAGTCATAATAGTGCTGTTGTGCTTCATGGTGACAAGCTGTTTTTCTTTGGTGGATTTAGCCAAAATAGAAATGTTGTCACAACTTCAGTCATTTCATTTGATGGTAATGATTGGAAGCAAGAAGGAAACATGAAACATGCTCGAAGGGATGCAAGTGCTGTGTCAATACACGGTAAACTAATGACAGTTTCATGTTGTATTAATTATCCTATAATATATAGATTGACATGGATACCATGTAGTATATTAATACACCGGGGTACATAAGATATAAACCTAGTTTAATTGTTATGGCAAACCCTAATAAAACTGTTTATTTATCTGACAGATGATATGTGCACAACTCTAAAATATACAACTTAAGTTTCGGGGTCTGGTCATAATCTCATTGATAAGCATCTGTGGCCTTTTTCATTTGTTTGATAGGTGATTGTATTGTAATAAAATTTTGTTTTTACTTTAATCATATGTGTTGTAATATTTTCTAGGGGATATTTGGGGGGGGGGGGGGGGGGGGGGGGGGGGGGGGGGGGGGGGGGGGGGGGGGGGGGGGGGGGGGGGGGGGGGGGGGGGGGGGGGGGGGGGAAGAAAAACAATCAGATTATTACAGAACTCATGCTTGTTCAGTTGCAGTGGGAGGTAAACAACACACTTGTGTCCCTTCAACAAATCACTTGATCTAAGATTTTTGTTTAGATTATATTTTCACTATTGGAGGTCTCAATCGTACAGGATATGGTACAGGTTACACATGAGTTATTGTAAAATTAATATCTTAGGTAATTTTATTTTTTATTGTTAGAACCACATCAAATTACAACAAGACTAAATACAAAAAATGGACAAAAGTTTAATGGTCACAATTTGAATCATGGAAGATATTTATTTGGTTCTTGTGTGGTTGGCAGCAAAATATTTGTCTGTGGTGAAATGATTATATTTTGACATAGTTTGTGTAGGTTTAATTATAACTGCGAAACACTGTTAGTATAAACTTTTTATGTAGCCCTTCATATCACTGATGATGGCTTTTGCTGAAAGGTTTGAATGTTAAAGCATGTCGCTTTTACATCTATTTTATTATGGGTCCCCTTCCCTGAAGGGGACACATATTGATTTTACTCAAAATGTTTTGTTTTTTTTTTCTTCTTTTTTCTTCTCCCCAAAGTTTGTCCGACTCGTTTTTCCATCAAATCCTTGATGGATTTGGATGAAATCTACACAGATGGTAGATGTAGTTATGTAGATGTGCATCCCACTTTGTTTTTGTTGATAACCCCAGTATTTACCCCGCTAGCCCCCTAAAATGGGTGAGTTTTTAAACAGTGTCAGAATTGGCTGAAATTTGGATTTCTTGTATAGTATGCCATTTATAGGTGTCGATTGTTGTGTTCAACCCTGTAGTCCTAACATTTACCCCACAAGCCCCTAAAGTGTAAAACGTATTTGTATGTTACTGGGCACCACAAACGAAAGATTTCTTTGGAGCAATAGTGTTACAAGGGCAACCAGTTGTATGTTGCTCGTTGGTGGGTTGCTTGGTGGTCGTTTTTGCGCCATGGCAGTTAGGGGCTTGTTAACAGCCCTATGACGTCAGAAACAGTAACGGTTGTTGCTTAAAACACCTCTAGTGGTCAAAATTTTAAACATTGGCGGATTGGGCTGAAATTTTGCAGTACTATTGATTGAGTCATTGTGGTTTTTATATATTTTTTAGTTTGTGTGTCGAACCCAATTAGTTGCCCTACTAGCCCCCTAAAATGGGTCAGTTTTTTAAAACGTTAAATAGGACATACTTCAAACAATATCTGGGGTGAATCTAATTTTATAGTTTGTATTCTACATAGTATTATTATTTAAGCCCAGTGCCGATCACTGTGTTTTACCTTACAACACCCGACTTTCTCATGGTTATCTCTTGAATTGCATTATTTTCAACTTTGCATGTGTGGGGACCCATGAGTTTTTGCCTGCAGAAACGACTTAAAGTTATAAAAGACGATGGCTAATATGGGACCCAATACAAAATAAGCATAGGAAATGTATTTATGTTGTAAAATAGGTTATAGTGTATATGCAAGGGCAATATGTGCTAAGCCACCCTTCTAGTTGTTATTTTCATTATTATTTATATTTTGTTCACTGAAATTTAAAGTGACATAGCTTTTGTAGCTTGTCTGTCCAATCAAGTTAACTTGCCAGTAAAAAAGAAAAAAAAACTTTTGTATTGTTGTAAATATATCATTTACCTTTTTCTTTTGTTTTCAACTTTGTCTGGCCCTTTTTTGCCTTCTGCAACTTATTATAACAAATCATTGTTTGCAGGTGGGTCTGTAAACTCAATTGAATTTCTTGACACCACAAACATCAACAACAATACTCCATGGACAATTTTACAACAAAACCCACCATGCCAACTTGGTAATACATCAGCTCTGTTGTTTGGAGATGATCAAATGCTTGTGCTTGGGGGGTGAGTGAAATGTCAAATTTTTAGGGTGCAATATAAAGTCCAGTTTTGCAATAAAACTTACATTTCTTTGACAGAAACAGTGATGATCTTTATTGTTTTGATTGCACCACATCACAGTGGAAAAGGGAAATTAATACAGGTGCAATTTTAATTGTTCAGTTTTTAGAACATTTAAAACTTCCAAATATTGATTTGTTTGTTTTCAATATGGTATATAAACAGGTCATACAATTCCTAATTATTTTAAAAATATTGCCCTAAAACATGTTTAAATTTGATGACAAGAATTCTTGACATTGTTTATCAATTGATGTTTACCTTCATTTGCTTTTACACTTCAGGAAAAAAGCAATCCATTTGCAAACTTGGAACTGCTACACGTGGATCAAATTTGTTTAAACTTTAAACACTATGATTGTTTCCCAGCTTGTTGTCACTTTATATGCATTAAACTGTCATAATCTGTTGAATTACTTACGTTTTTTGTCTGGTATTTTTAAAATTAGGACCCCCCCCCCCCCCCCCCCCCCCAACCTTACATCATGAATGTTTCCTGGCTTCAACGTTCATTTTAGCAACACTGTATTTGTGTTTTTGTGGTTTATGTTTGTTTTTTCATTGTAACATGTCTTTTGTGTTTTTCTCACTGTTTTGTATTGCTCTATGAACTACAATTTTCTTAAAAAGTTCTGTTATTTTGCTACATTTTTACATTAAGTTCAGCGAATAGTTTAAGAGTGTTTTTTTCTACATTGAGTTCAAAGAATAATTTGAGAGTGTCTTTTTTCCTAAAACTTTTACAAACTGTGTGAACCCGGATATTGGGCTTTCCCTAATACATATCCAATTTTTGATGTGTAGCATTACAGAAATGCCAATGTCTGTACCAACTTGTGCTGCAGGAATAACCGCACAGTAAGATTTGGTTGTCTAGCTGCTGCCGGCAAATCAGGCGGTTGTAAAACAATGAAAATGAGCCAACCAGTCTCTGTGGTTGCAATCAATATGATGGAGTTTGTTTGGTGCTGCCCACAGGAACAGTTGTTTGTTTAGGTTGTTGTTAGTTTTATTAAAGCAAACATATTCAAATCTTTTTCAGAGATTTTGTTGGTAGTATAAACTGGTTTAAAATCCCCCCCCCCCCCCCCCCCCCCCCCCCCCCCCCCCCCCCCCCCCCCCCCCCCCCCCCCCCTCTTGAATTTATTTAACACATATGTTTATGTGGTGCGAAAACAGACCAAACATTTTATAACCATCATTTTATCATTTGCCCTGCAGTAGTTAGCATAAGATTAATTGCTTTGATATGCAATAAAGTTGATGTGCATTTACAGTCTTTTATACCAGTGTGTCTCAAACTGTTATTCGCAAATGATTTCGATGCAGTGGATTCATTAAACTTTTACATTATGCATGGTTGCTCTATAAAGCAATAAAAATTTACTGTATTGATGGCAGCTTTTGAAGTTGGCTTATTTTCTTGATATAAGTGGTGTGAGAACAGATTTTCAAATGCCCCCCCCCCCCCCCCCCCCCCCCCCCCCCCCCCCCCCCCCCCTAATCTTTTCTTGTGAATATATGTGTGCTAATCTTTTCTTTTGTATTTTCGTGTTGTTTTTGCATTTAACCTACTTTGATCGTTATTCTACCGTACAGATATAGAATAAATATTTTTCAAGCACGTTTCAGGTTTGATAACATTACTGTTCGTACTATACTTTGTTGTTATTTTCACTTCCATTGTTAGCTTATTCGGTTACTACAAATTAGTTGTGTTTGACGGTCCGAAGCAGTTTTCATTGTCTTAGTTCAGTTGCATATTACACGACAAACAAGTCAGCAGATTACATTACCACATCACAGCTATTTGTAAAACAATTTCTTTTTTTCTCTTTCTCCTGTCCCTTTGAATATCCCGGAAAGTCTTATGCCAAGATCGGACTCCGGTTCAGATCAGTTTATCCGCATCTCTCTTCCTATTACACACTCTCAACATTTCAATCCCAAGCAGCCGTCAACCAGATGTTGCTTGTGAAATTCTCACCATAATTCTTCACTACTTTCTACACACGAGTGCTGCGTGGATGCTTATAGAAGGGTCTGCTGCTTTTCATTAAAACCGACCCATGGATTTCAAAGTGCCTTTTCTGTGACAACGAACGGAATATGCACAAAGTATTGGTTGTGTTGAAAATATGCGGTAGGATTTTGCCAGCATTATTCGTCGCTTTGACTATTGCCTGTACCTGGCCAAGTGCTTCGTATATATGGATGTGTGTTATGCTTATTCCGATTCCTATTCAAAATCAAACACGACATTTGCGAGCAAGCTGATAAGAAAACAAGCGAAATACGACCGATGCTGGATTTCAACTAGCAATGGTGTAGTTTTGTGGGCTTCGATCGTCCCTGTGTCATTTATGCTGACGATCAACTTGACTATGATAGCACGCACTGTGCGACATGTGTGGAGGCTCACAAACAACTCAAACGCACTTAAACCACATCAAAACGCATCTTGCATTACGAATGACTCCTTTACCTGTAGTGAAACTAACTTAAGAGCTACTGTGAAAGCGTTGGCGATTCTTGTTTTTATGCTGGACATTCCGTGGGTGTTTGGCTTTTTTGTAAACTTCTACGACGACAATGTATCTGTTTTGTGCATCCACGGTTTTTTCAACGGCACCCAAGGTTTTTCTGTGTTCGTTTTGTATTGCGTTATCAAGCCTGAGACAAGAGCGGTTATACTGCGAGAATGGAGACGACGATTTACTTGCTTATACAGTTTTTGTCCTGAAATGTGTGGCAACAATTTATTGCTACCTTATAACAACTGCCCACTAAAACATGCAGCAGCAAGCTGACTTGTTTGGTCTGGTTTCATTAAAACTCAAATGTCCCCCCCCCCATATGGATGTGTGTTATGCTTATTCCGATTCCTATTCAAAATCAAACACGACATTTGCGAGCAAGCTGATAAGAAAACAAGCGAAATACGACCGATGCTGGATTTCAACTAGCAATGGTGTAGTTTTGTGGGCTTCGATCGTCCCTGTGTCATTTATGCTGACGATCAACTTGACTATGATAGCACGCACTGTGCGACATGTGTGGAGGCTCACAAACAACTCAAACGCACTTAAACCACATCAAAACGCATCTTGCATTACGAATGACTCCTTTACCTGTAGTGAAACTAACTTAAGAGCTACTGTGAAAGCGTTGGCGATTCTTGTTTTTATGCTGGACATTCCGTGGGTGTTTGGCTTTTTTGTAAACTTCTACGACGACAATGTATCTGTTTTGTGCATCCACGGTTTTTTCAACGGCACCCAAGGTTTTTCTGTGTTCGTTTTGTATTGCGTTATCAAGCCTGAGACAAGAGCGGTTATACTGCGAGAATGGAGACGACGATTTACTTGCTTATACAGTTTTTGTCCTGAAATGTGTGGCAACAATTTATTGCTACCTTATAACAACTGCCCACTAAAACATGCAGCAGCAAGCTGACTTGTTTGGTCTGGTTTCATTAAAACTCAAATGTTTTTTTAATGGAAACGGCAGGAACCTTGCTTCTTTAGTTTTGTTTAATTTGCTTGATTATGCCATGATAATCTCATTAAAAAAATATGATTTCTATTGATTAATAAAGGGTAATCCCCAAAGATGAGATTTTGTTTACAGCAAAATGACCGACCTAACCAAAGTTTCTTCGAAAACAAAACAGGGCCAGACACAAGACATTCGATAACAGTACTGTTGAGACAATTACTTTGACGAAATTTGTTTTTACAGAAATAATTTCCATATTTTAGTTACCAAGCTTAACGAACATGTCTGATGAGAAAGAGTTTTCATGTGAAAATTATGACAAAAAGTTCAGAACAAAAATTCAGTTGTAAGTGTTTGATTTGATTTGCATTTAATTTAACTTGTTCAAATGTTAACAAAACATAATAATATTATATTAACACAAAAAACCTAAAGGGGGAGAGAAGACAAACTACTTTGTGATGTCGATATTGAAGTTGGAAAACGAACTTTTCCAGCTCATAGGATTGTTCTTGCTTCACACAGTGATTACTTCAAGACCATGTTCACTACTAATGTTAGTCTGTAATATCGTGTGGTATTTATTTAGCTAAAATTATACCTGTTTCTACAGATGAAGGAGAAATATTCTCAAACTGTGAGATTGAATGAAGTAAGTGCAGATGCTGTTGAACAAGTGCTCGATTTCATCTACACTGGCAAAATCAGGTTGACAGTTGATAATGTGAACGACATTATGAAAGCAGCATCCCTACTTCTTGTGGAAAGTGGGTTTGTTAATGGTTGCTGCCATATTGTTCTGTTTAATTTTTAAATTTAATGTTTGCTTATATATCAGTATTTATATTGATTTATTTTTGCTTTTGAACTGACCATGTACATTTGTTTACAACACATTTAAGTATATTCATCAGTCATTTCTTGCTTATTTACTTGAAACAAAACGAAGATTACCTTTGAAATCACTGGCATAGAGTACAGCTGCACACACCCAGCCTTGATTTTGTATAACATCATAATCACATATTTGTTGAATTTACGTTGGGTTTAAAGCATGTTTCCCTTTAAACACTATCACATTTTTAGTTACTTCGTTGATAAAACAAACATTGGTTAAAATGCAATGATTGCAATTGTTTCGAAATAAACAGGCACTTCACAGCAACATAAACATGGCATTTAGACTAACGTTTTTGTATTACTTTCCACAGAAACATCCTGCACTGAAATTTTTTTAGTTATTACATTTCTGGCCCCAACATTAAACAAGGCAAGGAGCTTAACTACTGTTAGATGTTGCTGTTGCAGGTCTGCATTAACGATTCCTTAGATGTGTTTAATAATCATATGCAAGCCTAAACTTGATTCAAGGTGACCTAAGTTTATGCACCAACAATACATACTGGGCTATATTTGAAATGCAAATCACTTTTACTTTTATTTCACGGCGTAACAAACGACATAAAAACTAAATCATTGTTAAAATTGCTGATTCGGCAAATCACCTTATCTATACGCACATAAGTTCTCAGACGTACATCAAATGTCCCAACCACACAATGGAATTGTGTCAAGTGACTATTTCCAAAATGATGTGATAGAACTACAGGCTAAAGCCCTATTTAGGCCATCAGTGTTTGGTTCCATACGGGTACAGATACTGCCCATAGGTGTCTACACCAGCAGTGAAAAGTCGCACCCCCGGTACTTTTTAAAACTCTACGCCTATGTTTGAGATAATGTAGTTTGGTTTGAAATGTAATTGCCTGTCTGTTGTATTAGTAATATTGTGTGATAAATGTTACTTTTTGTTTTAAGAGATTTGTAGGGTTTCTTTAAACATACGCTAAAAAATAGGGAAATGCCTATAAAATGCAATTCGAAATGCCTAATAGGAGACACCGATTTGTTGTGATGTAAATGCATTTGTTTAGATCAAACCTATACTTACATTTAGATTTGCTTGATATCATAAACGATTATCTGGATGAGACATTGGATCCAATAAGTGCACTTCAGTTAAGAGNATATCCCGGAAAGTCTTATGCCAAGATCGGACTCCGGTTCAGATCAGTTTATCCGCATCTCTCTTCCTATTACACACTCTCAACATTTCAATCCCAAGCAGCCGTCAACCAGATGTTGCTTGTGAAATTCTCACCATAATTCTTCACTACTTTCTACACACGAGTGCTGCGTGGATGCTTATAGAAGGGTCTGCTGCTTTTCATTAAAACCGACCCATGGATTTCAAAGTGCCTTTTCTGTGACAACGAACGGAATATGCACAAAGTATTGGTTGTGTTGAAAATATGCGGTAGGATTTTGCCAGCATTATTCGTCGCTTTGACTATTGCCTGTACCTGGCCAAGTGCTTCGTATATATGGATGTGTGTTATGCTTATTCCGATTCCTATTCAAAATCAAACACGACATTTGCGAGCAAGCTGATAAGAAAACAAGCGAAATACGACCGATGCTGGATTTCAACTAGCAATGGTGTAGTTTTGTGGGCTTCGATCGTCCCTGTGTCATTTATGCTGACGATCAACTTGACTATGATAGCACGCACTGTGCGACATGTGTGGAGGCTCACAAACAACTCAAACGCACTTAAACCACATCAAAACGCATCTTGCATTACGAATGACTCCTTTACCTGTAGTGAAACTAACTTAAGAGCTACTGTGAAAGCGTTGGCGATTCTTGTTTTTATGCTGGACATTCCGTGGGTGTTTGGCTTTTTTGTAAACTTCTACGACGACAATGTATCTGTTTTGTGCATCCACGGTTTTTTCAACGGCACCCAAGGTTTTTCTGTGTTCGTTTTGTATTGCGTTATCAAGCCTGAGACAAGAGCGGTTATACTGCGAGAATGGAGACGACGATTTACTTGCTTATACAGTTTTTGTCCTGAAATGTGTGGCAACAATTTATTGCTACCTTATAACAACTGCCCACTAAAACATGCAGCAGCAAGCTGACTTGTTTGGTCTGGTTTCATTAAAACTCAAATGTTTTTTTAATGGAAACGGCAGGAACCTTGCTTCTTTAGTTTTGTTTAATTTGCTTGATTATGCCATGATAATCTCATTAAAAAAATATGATTTCTATTGATTAATAAAGGGTAATCCCCAAAGATGAGATTTTGTTTACAGCAAAATGACCGACCTAACCAAAGTTTCTTCGAAAACAAAACAGGGCCAGACACAAGACATTCGATAACAGTACTGTTGAGACAATTACTTTGACGAAATTTGTTTTTACAGAAATAATTTCCATATTTTAGTTACCAAGCTTAACGAACATGTCTGATGAGAAAGAGTTTTCATGTGAAAATTATGACAAAAAGTTCAGAACAAAAATTCAGTTGTAAGTGTTTGATTTGATTTGCATTTAATTTAACTTGTTCAAATGTTAACAAAACATAATAATATTATATTAACACAAAAAACCTAAAGGGGGAGAGAAGACAAACTACTTTGTGATGTCGATATTGAAGTTGGAAAACGAACTTTTCCAGCTCATAGGATTGTTCTTGCTTCACACAGTGATTACTTCAAGACCATGTTCACTACTAATGTTAGTCTGTAATATCGTGTGGTATTTATTTAGCTAAAATTATACCTGTTTCTACAGATGAAGGAGAAATATTCTCAAACTGTGAGATTGAATGAAGTAAGTGCAGATGCTGTTGAACAAGTGCTCGATTTCATCTACACTGGCAAAATCAGGTTGACAGTTGATAATGTGAACGACATTATGAAAGCAGCATCCCTACTTCTTGTGGAAAGTGGGTTTGTTAATGGTTGCTGCCATATTGTTCTGTTTAATTTTTAAATTTAATGTTTGCTTATATATCAGTATTTATATTGATTTATTTTTGCTTTTGAACTGACCATGTACATTTGTTTACAACACATTTAAGTATATTCATCAGTCATTTCTTGCTTATTTACTTGAAACAAAACGAAGATTACCTTTGAAATCACTGGCATAGAGTACAGCTGCACACACCCAGCCTTGATTTTGTATAACATCATAATCACATATTTGTTGAATTTACGTTGGGTTTAAAGCATGTTTCCCTTTAAACACTATCACATTTTTAGTTACTTCGTTGATAAAACAAACATTGGTTAAAATGCAATGATTGCAATTGTTTCGAAATAAACAGGCACTTCACAGCAACATAAACATGGCATTTAGACTAACGTTTTTGTATTACTTTCCACAGAAACATCCTGCACTGAAATTTTTTTAGTTATTACATTTCTGGCCCCAACATTAAACAAGGCAAGGAGCTTAACTACTGTTAGATGTTGCTGTTGCAGGTCTGCATTAACGATTCCTTAGATGTGTTTAATAATCATATGCAAGCCTAAACTTGATTCAAGGTGACCTAAGTTTATGCACCAACAATACATACTGGGCTATATTTGAAATGCAAATCACTTTTACTTTTATTTCACGGCGTAACAAACGACATAAAAACTAAATCATTGTTAAAATTGCTGATTCGGCAAATCACCTTATCTATACGCACATAAGTTCTCAGACGTACATCAAATGTCCCAACCACACAATGGAATTGTGTCAAGTGACTATTTCCAAAATGATGTGATAGAACTACAGGCTAAAGCCCTATTTAGGCCATCAGTGTTTGGTTCCATACGGGTACAGATACTGCCCATAGGTGTCTACACCAGCAGTGAAAAGTCGCACCCCCGGTACTTTTTAAAACTCTACGCCTATGTTTGAGATAATGTAGTTTGGTTTGAAATGTAATTGCCTGTCTGTTGTATTAGTAATATTGTGTGATAAATGTTACTTTTTGTTTTAAGAGATTTGTAGGGTTTCTTTAAACATACGCTAAAAAATAGGGAAATGCCTATAAAATGCAATTCGAAATGCCTAATAGGAGACACCGATTTGTTGTGATGTAAATGCATTTGTTTAGATCAAACCTATACTTACATTTAGATTTGCTTGATATCATAAACGATTATCTGGATGAGACATTGGATCCAATAAGTGCACTTCACTTAAGAGAGACAAGTCAATTGTTTTCACTCCATAAACTGGAGGATGAAGTTGAAGAATGTGTTGTGAAAAATTTTGGTGTTGTTTCGGCGCAAAATAAATTCATGGAAACTTCAGAAGAAGATTTGAAGAAATATTTGTCTCTGGATGTTATCCATGTAAACATGTGTTTTTTATTAAAACTAACATATATTTGCTCGGTTAATTAAGTCAGTTTTTATGTAACTGATTTATACAACTTGAAAAAAACCTTGTGAGTTACGTAATTTCCTAGAGGTACAAATTTTAAATGAATAAGTATTTATTTTTTTTCAACTTCTGTTTTAGGCATCAGAAGATGAACTGGTTTCTTGCTTGTTAAATTGGACCAAGGCAGATTTGTCAAGTAGACAAGAAAAGTTTTTGCCCCTTTTCAAACTGATTCGACTTCAATATGTTTCTGTGGAATATTTGGTTGATACTTTAAGAAATGATGTGGGTAGTTTCAATTGGTTATTTTTAGGAATAAAAAGTTTTGGCAGCGTAATGGTTAAATTTCTGGAAAAAAACACAGTTTTATTGTTTGTTGTTTAACTAATACAACTCTTTACCATTTTCTCAGCCTTTAATTAAAAGAAATCATGATTGTCGGGATATTATTGAGAATGCAATGCATTTCCATTTGAAATCTGAAGGAATCGAGAAACAACCCAAACGTTCTCGTAAGAAACAAAATTATTTTTAGCAAACTAAATAATATTAATTTTTTTAAACATGTTTTAAAACATAAATTCAGGCCATTTTCGTTCATTTCTGATGACACCAACTAACTCAATTCATGAAATTTCAATGTCAACATCTACATCTGTTGAAGAGGTAATTAAATTAAAACAAATATTTGCCAACTTACATGTTTTTGTATGCACTGTTCTTTTACTTTTTAAAAAAAAAATGTTTGAATTATTTTATTCATGTTTTAAAGCAGTGAATCCAAATTTCCACACAGGCAAATGTTTGTTAATTATCCAAAAATCTAAAAGTTTGTGCTTAGCATGCAACATAAAATAAATGCAGCACACTTTTTGCATCAGATAACCCAGCCACCAATGCATGTGAGTTATGCTAGTGCTGTAGTGCTTCATGGTGACAAGCTGTTTTTCTTTGGTGGATACAAACACAAAGGAAAAGTTGCCACAAATTCAATCATTTCATTTGATGGTAGAGATTGGAAAGTTGAAGGAAACATGAATTATGCTCGGTCAAATGCAAGTGCTGTATCAGTACAAGGTGAACATGGTGACAGTTATTTTGTTATCTGCTATCCTGTAGTATAATAATTACTTGAGTATTGTATCCAAAATATAATAATAAATCCAATCTGCTGTGGTAAGCCAATGGAATCTATTTTTTATTGTAATCCAATATGTGCCCTGTCACAAAATATATTGCATATTTTTGGTATCTGACCTAAATGTATCTTTGATTAAAAATACTGTGTCTGTGACATACTACATTCTGTTTTATGGGTCTTTTTTGGAACATGATTTTGTGTTATTTATTTTTGTGTATATTCAATAAATTTTATGATACATTTCAGATGACATTTATGTATTTTGTGGTGGAAATGTGGTTTCAACTGAAAAGTTTAGTGGTGAACAATGTTTAATAGATCCACAAAAACAATCAGATTATTGCAGAAATGGTGCTACTTCAGTTGCAGTGGGAGGTAAAAAGCGTTCTACTCTTCTCGTGACAATTTAAACAAATTGCTTTATTTTCCAGATTACATTTTCACTATTGGAGGCCAGCATCAAGCATCTGGTACAGGTTACATGTAAGTTATTGTAAAATATTAATGCTTTAATAACTTATTTTTCATATTAAGCTGTGCAGGTCACTACACGGATAAATATAAAGAATGAAGAAAAGTTTAATGGTCACAATTTAAACCATGGAAGATTTACATTTGGTGCTTGTGTGGTTGGCACCAAAATATTTGTATGTGGTGAGCGTATTGTTTTGTGACGTATTTTGCATGTTGTTAATTATAACTGTTATAATGATCTAATCATATTTCAAACTTTGCTATTTAAAGATGTTTTTTTTGTTATGTAAACAATCAAGGTAACCAAAAAAATAAATAGTAGTTTTGTTAAAAATATAAACTTATAAACTAATGTTTCCAACATTGTCAAACGCTTTTCTTTTAAACTGTAGGAGGGCTTGACAAAAAGGGTCAGCCTCTAAACTCAATTGAATTTCTTGACACCACAAACATCAACAACAACACTCCATGGACAATTGTACAACAAAGTCCACCATGTCAACTTGGTCAGACATCAGCTCTTTTGTTTGGAGATGATCAAATGCTTGTGCTTGGGGTGTGAGTGAAATGTATTTTTGATGCCATATAAAGTTCTGTTTTGTAACAAAACTAACTTTGTTTTGACAGAAACAATGATGATCTCTATTGTTTTGATTGCACCACATCACAGTGGAAAAGGGAAATTAATACAGGTGCATTTTTTAATTTTTTAGAAAACCTGAACGAAATAATGAATTGTTTGTTTTAAGTGTTGTATGTGTAAGGTAGTTTTATCTAGCCTAAATGTGCATAAAAGCAATTTCAAACTTGGTAATAAAAAAATCCTTAACGGATTTTAATAAATAGTGTAAACCTAAATGAAACCATGTGTGTTAGGTAATTTCTACCCCCCCCCCAAAAAATCCTTAACGGATTTTAATAAATAGTGTAAACCTTTCTACTTGCTTTTACACTTCAGGAGAAAAACAAATGATTTGCCAACTTGGAACTGTTATACGTGGATCAAAGTTGTTTAAACTTTAAACGAAAATTTCATTTTCAATCTTAAAATCTGTTCAACTAGTTTCCTCAAATTGGTAAAATACAAATGCAACAAATTTTCTTCTGATGTTTTTTAAATTAATGAATTTTGTTTTTTAACGACATCATGAATGTTTCCTGGCTTCAACCTTCAGTTTTTTGTGGTTCTTTTTTATTGTCAACTGCCTTTTTACTGTTTTCAAATTTCCTTTTATTGTTGTATCATCAGTGTAGCGTTACAAGAATTGGTTTTGTATATACTGTAGCGTTCCTATAAACAAAGGTTGAAAAAAAAACTAATCCTATTACACTCTTGCAACTGGAATTGCAATGCCTTCTCAGCTGAGGTTACATTTTTTTATGAATTATAGTGGATAAGAATAAACATTTAAAACCAAATATCTGCTCGTACTATACTATGTTTTTCACCACACTATGCTGTTTATTAATTTATCTTTCTTAACGTCATGATCCTGTCCCTATGGATATCCCGACAAGTTTAATGCAGAGATCGGATTCCAGTTGACGTTAGTTTATCTGCATATCTCCTCGTTTTTGCACACTCTCAACATTTCAATCCCAAGCAGCCGACAACCGGATGTTGCTTGTGAAATTCTCACCATTTTCATTTACTACTTTCAACTCACGAGTGCAGTGTCGATGCTCATAGAGGGTCTGCTGCTTTGCATAAAAACCGACCCCTGTATTTCAAAGCACTTTTCCCGTGACAACGAACATAATATTCGCAAAGTTTTGTTTCTGTTGAAAATATGTTGTTGGATTTTGCCGGCGTTTTACATCGCTTTGACTATTGCCTTTATCTGGCCCAGTGCATCCTACATGGATGTCTCTATCGCTTACTCTGTTACTCTGTTTTTTTATCGCTTCAAAATTTAACACGAGTAAACTGACAATAAAAAAAGCGAAATACGACCGATGCTGGATTTCAACTAGCAACGGTGTAGTTGTGTGGGCTACGATCGTCCCCCCCCCCATTCACCAATACACAAGCAAGCACCGCTGAAGAAATGACCGCGCTGAAAAAAAGACCGCCCTGAAGAAAACAAACAACCATGTCAATCTCTAAACACCAATGAAGACACTAACCAAACATGTACAAGTCGTTGAACAATTTAAAAGACATATCCGAAGAACAAAAGAGCGCGCACTGGTCATTGGAAAGAACTGTTTAGCGGTGGTCGCTTACGTGTTTGGTGATGTGAAAAGTCGAACTTTTACCAAATTTACCCCAATCGTAATTTGCACCATTCTTCAGAAAACACTTGTCACCCCCCCCCCCCCCCCCCCCCCCCCCCCCCCCCCCCCCCCCCCCCCCCCCCCCCCCCCGTTTGTCGTTGACAGTTGTACGTATATATACATGTTGTTTCGAACGATACTATCACTATAACACAACTCAACTTTTATACCGATACAAAGTCACTACGGATTTAATTGTGCACAAACGGACTTCAATTAAGGATTATATCTAGCAAGTGATCAGTCGCTACAATATTTTCTACTCACGAGTGCAGCGCCCCCCCCCCAGTCACTACGGATTTAATTGTGCACAAACGGACTTCAATTAAGGATTAGATCTATCAAGTGATCAGTCGCTACACACTTACTGAAATAAGGTTTGCACTTACTGCATTAAATACCCACTGCCCATCAAAAAATTAAAAAAGTTTTTTTTTAGTTTTTAAAATAGTTCACGCAGTAATTTTTAAAAAGTTTGAAGAGTTCTGCTTTGGAGAAACAGAAACCTCCCCAGTATATAAAAAATTGTAAAAAAATATTGCCTGTGTTCACAATATGGGAAACACAGGCACACAAGTTGGAAAATGCAACGTCTGCAATATATTTGACTGTGTTTTTTTTTAAGATGTTTGTTTTTGAAAGGCAAAGCCTCTTGCCAAATTTTTACAACAAATTTAAGTTTACAGTTGGTTTATTGCTATTCTTTCTTTCCATGCGCCATAAGTTGATCAATGATTAAGAGAAATAGTTTCAGATCGGCACAAGGTACTGGGTTGCCTTTGTTTGCTCGGCAACAAATCACCGCAGTTGTTCAGCGTTAAAACGAAAGTTGTAATTCTCTCGAGCGCAGAAAAGTTATGCTGGTCTGCAGTTATCTTATGTTTATTGGTTTCGGACACAGTTTATTTTCAACTTCACTGCTTGTTTTCACAGATGTAATAACAAAATATAAATTCTGCAACACAATTCTGCAAGAACAATGGCAGACAAGTTTCGCACAGTAAGTCAATAGCGAATTTTTATGACCTAAGTTAAAATATTAAACCAATAGTTTCATGTAATTTAGCTGAGTGATGTGGAAGCCCATGAAATCCTGTGTGACATTCGGCGACGAGAGGTGGGCCGTGGAGGTTTTGGAACAGTTGTTGTTGGAAAACATAAAT
>QLIY01002682.1:0-17003 GCA_003260075.1 Phallusia mammillata | reverse complement strand
ATTTATGGCTTCATATGTAACAAATTCTTGATGCGGTAAAGTATGAGCAAAAATTTGCCCCCTCTTGCATACTGCGGTAAAGTATGAGCAAAATTTTCTGCCGGCGCCCATGGTTCTACCTGTTGCAAAACACAAGATATATTGCAATGTTTTGTGTGCGCTGGGGACAGTTTACCCACAGTGTAAAAACACCTGCAAATGGTGCTTGCCGTAGAGGACGCTAAACAAAGTATTTGACTATCTCATGGTTTACCGGTTTGTTGATGTGATGAACAGAACATTAACTGCCACTTGTGTAACATTCGCACACATTTGTTTTGGCTTGAGCCAATAATATTTTTCCTTACAAGTTCCATCAAAAAATTCGGCTCAAAACAGGTTCTCTTGCAGGTTTTTACAGCAAACAAGCTTGTGTATAGGTTTAGCTTTTTACTGTGTAGTTTCAGTATATACTGTAGCTACTGAATAAATGCGCACAAAAAAAATTACGAAAAATAACAAAAACAAACAAAACGAGATAAAAGTTGCGCTTGCACCTTTCACCATAAGTGGAGTGTGGACCTACTGCAATTCCTACATCCTAATGAATATAATAAGTGCCTATATAAATACTACTAANGCTTGTGTATAGGTTTAGCTTTTTACTGTGTAGTTTCAGTATATACTGTAGCTACTGAATAAATGCGCACAAAAAAAATTACGAAAAATAACAAAAACAAACAAAACGAGATAAAAGTTGCGCTTGCACCTTTCACCATAAGTGGAGTGTGGACCTACTGCAATTCCTACATCCTAATGAATATAATAAGTGCCTATATAAATACTACTAAAATAATTAGTCACTTTGACAACGATAAGTTATAACCAAAGTTTTCATGAAAAACACTAGCAGGGATACCGACAGCTCAGTGGCAAACTTATTGAGAGGAAATCAGGAGGTTGTCTACTTACCAGGTATGACAATTAAACAAAACTAAACTGGCAGAGAGATCAGTGGCAGACATATTGTGAAGAAATCACAATGAGAGTAATACAAACCAGAGATAACAATTAACAAAACAAATCCAAATGCCAAAAGTCCTAAAACTTTGCACCAAGCAAAGAGAAAAGCAGTACCAAAGTAGGAAAATAATAAACAAGAAGTGAAAAGTGACAGTAGACAGGGATTTAGGACTCCTAATGCATTATGTTACTGTAATATTCAACAGTTTAATTATTCAGGGTGGTTTATGTAAAAAACAGTGGCATAACAATATGGATGAAAGGCCTACACAAACCACATATAGGCACCAAAAAGCCTTAAATAAAACAAATATCACTCAAACTCTGCCCCAACAGTATTTTGGCCTAGTCAGTTCTGTAATAAATGCGTGTTTTTCCACTTTTGTGTCAATAAACATAAATCCATCACACTTGTGCACAGGTTTTTAGTCCATAGCGCAGCACTTACGGATTGTGGGTAATGGTTGTTGCCATGGACACTTGCATTTTGGCAGGCAAGAAATTGAAAGTAACAATTGTACAGACTTGGAACTTGGTGGGTTAAACATAATTTATGGCTAAATAAATCCAAATATAAAGATCCAATGGAATTGTAGCAGCCACCTTGACATGTATACCTGTTTTATGTCAATTGCAATCCAATATTGTGCTGGGGACAATATAAATATTATGTGTTTTATACTAAAAGTTCAACTATGCTTTGGCAGATGTCCCTGCTCCAGCGAGTTTCTTAATGTTGGCCTTTCGACTTCGAGCATAAATTCTTAAAAATAGCGCAGCAAAAACAATTAGAACGCCGATAAATCCAAGGAATCCAATTGGATGTCCGTATATGAGACAGGAGAGCAGAATGGCAAAAGCTTGTCTTAGCGTCATGATGATTGTGAACACAACTGCACCGTATTCAGATATTGTGTAGAAAATGAAAAGTTGACCAACAGCAGAACATATCTAATAAAAAAATATTTTTGTAACTTTGGCAATGTGGAGTACATGTAGAACGTTAATAGCAGTTTTACACTAGAAGGAAAGAAATAGCAAGAAAACTCAAAAAATAATGGTATTGCTTGTCTTTAATTTTGTTTCGGAAGATAACACTGGTTAACTGTGGAAAATAAAAACAACCATTCACTTAAGTCTTAAAAAAATCTTATGCTTAAAAAAGCTACCAAAAACAATCATGGTAATATTGGTAATATTACATTATGACCTACAAGCAGTTTTAATTGAAACAATTTGTTAAAATTCACTTACGGATAAAACGACAGAGTGCATCCCGAATTCAACATGCCTTGTAATAAACGCAAATGCTTCAAAGAAGGCACCTTGTTCAAGTAACGAACACGACGTAAATATGCAGGAGAATAAATTGACACCCAGCATCATTTGTATCGAAGACATTTTGTGTGTTTTAAACAATTCGCCCTGTGAAAAAAAAGAAATGTTAGACATACACTATTTTTTATTTAACTTTAGGGACCACGATGCACCAAAGTTTTAAGGATACTATTTATTGATCTTTTAACCCACAGAATTTCACAAACAAATTTTAATGTACAAGTTTATTACCTTAAATACTGGCATATCTTCATAGTAAACTCCTAATTACAATGGCAGAAAACAAACAATAAGCAATAAATACAAATAGGTACATATACCTATTCAATTGTGAGACCCCCCCCCCATGTTTCAAGTATACTGCTTTAGTTAACCTTTAACCACAACATTTTAGAAACAAATTTGTAATGCCTAAGTTTATTACATCAAATACTGGCATGTCAATACAATAAAATCCTAATTACAATGGTAGAAAACATACAAACAATAACCAATAAATAGAAATAGGCACATATCCTTATTCAATTGTGCCATAGATACATTGTCATTAAATCCTGATAACACACATGTCAGCAATGAGATTAGCTTGATATAATGTTATATGCATAGAGGTTTATCCAATTGTTTTAATAATGTCATTTCCTGCTTAAAAGCTATTCAGCCCCCCCCCCAGATACATTGTCATTAAATCTCGATAACACACATGTCAGCAATGAGATTAGCTTGATATAATGTTGTATGCATAGAGGTTTATTCGATTGTTTTAATAATGTCATTTCCTGCTTAAAAGCTATTCAATTGATACCCACACAATTACTGAATATAATGGACTAATTCTGTTGAAAAATCTGCTAAAGGTTTTTATTTGTTGTGATATAGTTTGTCCTTTACCAATTTGTAACATTTTATTTTTTCAGTAAAACTGAAACCAAAAGGAAAGTTAAAAGTGTGGTTTAAATAGATTTTGCACCCCCCCCCCATATAATGGACTAATTCTGTTGAAAAATCTGCTAAAGGTTTTTATTTGGTGTAATACAGTTTCTTCTTTACCAATTGGTAACAGATAATTTTTTTAGTAAAACTGAAACCAAAAGGCAAGTACTTAAAAGTGTGGTTTAAATAGATTTTGTGTGAGAATTTCTTTTTGGTACAAACAATGGCGGCAACATGTCCCTTACTTCCTCTTTAGACATTACCATGCATTGTATTTTGCAACATCCCTGATGTGACAATCTGTTCACAGCAGAGGGCCTAAAAATTATTGTCCAAGTTTTTTTTAACTTGATGCAACATCTCAACAGTATTGCTGAGTGTCAGCCTTACAGCAAATGGTTTAAACCAGGGCTTCCCAAACTTTTTTGACCCTTCATGATAATATAATAAACAATGCGAAAAATACATTTGTTGTATTTATTGAAATGATTAATTTGAGCGAAAACTAAAAACAACTTATCGGTAATCGGAGTCTACTACCTTACACATCCAAACACCGATACCTTTATGTGCTTTAGCCTTTAGTTTTTGTTTGCACTTAGGAAACGTTCCCCCCCCCCCTCTGCGACCCCTCAAGTTTGTTAAGCGACCCCCAGTTTGGGAAGCCCTAGTTTAGAGCAGCCGTAACAGGGCTTCTTCCCCTATGATCGCTGTTTTGTAAAGTATGGTTAGTGGACTGTCGTTAAAAAGCGTTGAACAAAATATAGTTGGGAAAAAAGTTAATCCCATTCTACAAGAAAAATCTAACCTGGGATTTAAACCAATGCCGTAATTGTTTAGCCGCGTGGCAAGGGTTGTCAAACATTAAAACACAGGCATTGAACAATGCTGTGTATAACATAATACTCAAATGCACAGCCAACCATGGAATACCCCCCCCCCAAAATTGGTACAGCTCTCTGCGATCCCTCAAGTTTGTTAAGCGACCCCCAGTTTGGGAAGCCATAGTTTAGAGCAGTCGTAACAGGGCTTCTTCCCCTATGATCACAGAACATCGCTAACTGTTTTGTAAAGTATGGTTAGTGGACTGTCAATAAAAAGCATTGAACAAAATATAGTTGGGAAAAAAGTGAATCCCATTCTACAAGAAAAATCTAACCTGGGTTTCAACCAATGCCGTAATTGTTTAGCCGCATGGCAAGGGTTGACAAACATTAAAACGCAGGCATTGAACAATACTGTGTATAACATGTTACTCAAATGCACAGCCAACCATGCAATAAAAAGTACAATAGGCTTACCTGCCAGTTGGAGGTAAAACTGTCAAAAGCCATGTAGCCAAGCATCAGAATAAACCCAGATAGCAAAACATATACAGTGGTTGACTGGACGTCGTCTACTGAATCAGTGTGAGCATGACTGTCCCCTTGTGCAAGAAGAAACACACTGATTCCCATGGACAACATTCCAGCAGTAATCCATTCGTACATCTCGTATACATTTCCTGACACAACTTTGCCCATCAACATGACAGGGATCACTTTGCAAGCTTTGCCAAGGACCTGAAACATTTATATGTTAAAATCTGTACAGTAACATACAGTGCCAATGTTTATTGAAAGAATATATCGGAGATGTCATTGTCATAAACAGCAGATGTGCAATTTGCCAGTGCTTTTTGCAAACCTGTCGACTTGTAACAAATTTGTTTGTACTTTGATTACATTTTATATCAGACAAAAACACAAATGTACAATCAATGATCTAAAATCTGGGTTGTAAATTCAGAAGTTAAACACATTTAAACACAGGGTGAAATTTTATAAAATCAAAATTTATTTAACAACAGTAAAAACACATTTATATTGCACTGAACTACATTGACCTGTGTGGGAAATCCCCCCCCCCAACAAACTTGTTTGTACTGAATGCATTTTATGTCAGACAAAAAAACAAATGTACAATCAAAGATCTAAAGTCTGGGTTGTAAATTCAGAAGGTAAACACATTTAAACAAAGGGTGAAATTTTATAAAATTAAAACTTTTTTAACAACAGTAAAAACACATTTATATTGCAGTGAACTTCACTGACCTGTGTGGGAAAAGAAACAAATTTAAGAGCTTCATACTGGAACCAACTGCTCATTATGTTCGAAAATGAACAGTAGGAGAATTTGTACAAGGGACATCCGTGCCGAGGTTGTCTGGTCATCATTATGTAAATGAAGGCAACACAGAAGGCAAGAAGTCTAAAACAAACATGTAAAAAACAATAAAAAACTTCCCTTAGCTGTTGGACAGACATGTGTGGTGCATATTTGATAAGAAACTAACAATTCAACATCTGTTACAAATTTGATTTGCCACATAATTGCTTCACAAGATACCGAAGGATATACTATGCAGTTGCACAAATATATACCTGTTAATAAACACCAAAAACTGGGAATTGGTAAATTTCTCTCCAGGTGAGTCGTCAGTTTTTCCATATTCCAAAGTCATGATTCTCTCTTGAATGACTCCCCATGTTAGGTAGGATACCTGAAAACAATTTTAATAGAACTTAAAATGAATAGCTCAGTTTTTGATTGATGATTGAACTACCGGTATTAATTGCTGTTTATTAAGCACATACAAGCACCAACTTCAAAACTCTTGACAAACCAATATCAACTGTCAACTAGCAAAAGTAATTGACAGTAATAGTCGGCAAGCACTTACCTGCAGGCCAATGGCACATACAACCAACGCAACTGCTTTACGTTGAAATGATTTTTCCACTTTACTTTGTACTATTTTAGGTGATGATGTTTGGGGCAGGTCAGCCCCCCCCCCCCCCCCCCCCCCCCCCCCCCCCCCCCCCCCCCCCCCCCCCCCCCCCCCCCCCCCCCCCCCCCCCCCCCCCCCCCCCCCGTAAAGCAATTAAAATTACCAGACTATTGTTAACAGTTAACACACCAAACAAAAGACATTGTGAGCTATTGCTCCTAATTTTGAGTCTTTACATACTAAATTTTTAACGTTTTTTTACATAATATCATGCATTTATTTTATCTTGTCATTGCATCTGTAACGAAAACATTAATTCAATGTTAACAAATAAACACTCACATGTGAGTAAAAAATTAAACAATTTACATACCTGTTTCATTGTACTTGATTTTCTTTAAATAAGAAATCAGCAAATATGCGGGAACAACCACAGAAGCATAACCAACAAGGTTAAAAATCAAACGAACCAACCAAAAATCGCTCCATTCTGAATTTAGGTTCCCCCCCCCCAAGGTTAAAAATCAAACGAACCAACCAAAACTCGCTCCATTCTGAATTTAAGTTTGAATTTTCTACAACCGGTGGTGCTTCAGTGAAATGAAACGAACAGGCAAGAACGAGACAACATGACAGAAATTCGACTAACTGCTTCATCTTTTAAACTAATCTAATGCTACAGTAACCAGAATAGAATCCTTAAAGTAAAAACTAAATATTGCTTCAATTTGTCACAAACATATCTGTGCTCGTTCATGCGTAAAGCTCTGCGACGTAGTTATTTAAATCATTCAACCGTAGCAAAACAATTTTGTTGAAGTCAAATATAAGATTAAAGTGAATGTTTACGGTACAAACTGGCGATTTTGTTTTTGAACATTTTTTTAAAAAAAACTTTAGCTGTAAGAGCTCACAGTCATCGCCTTTGGAAAAGCCCGTAACCTTGTATGTTTAAAAAGATTGAAACAGGGAAACTCCCAATGCTATTTGCTTCCATGTAAAAATGTGTCAGACATGAAAACCATTGCACAAATTCACAAGATCTTCGCAAAATGTTGGCCTGCTTCCCTCATACAACGAAGATGCCTACATAAGAAATGCATCATATATCACACAAACAATGTGAACCCGTTTGAAAATCTCGCGTTTGAAGATTGGATGTATGAAAAGGTTAACTTCACCGAAACCGATTGCTTGTTTATTTGGCAAAACCAACCATGTGTCGTAATTGGAAGACATCAAAATCCGTGGAAGGAATCTCACGTAAAAAGTAGGTGGTTTGTTATGTTGGTATCTTGGAAGTGTCGGGCCTCAGCTCAGCTGTTGTGTGAACATAAGGTTATGGCTTATGGGTTTTAAATCACACCTGATCTGTCTGCAAATTTTGGATGATTTGGTTTGCAGTGATTTTAAGTGGACATACAACTGCACTTTTTATCTAAAATTGCAATTGTGGCCTTTCTTTGTGTTGCAGTGTTGCAAAACGACGATGTAAAGCTTTGTCGGAGAAGCAGTGGTGGAGGAGCAGTCTACCACGACTTGGGAAACGTCAACTTTACTTTCTTCACTGACAGAAAAGGTTACAACAGAAGACCAAACCTTCAGACTATCATAGATGGGGTAAAAAGCAAATTCCCATCAATGGATCTAACTATGAACTGCAGGGATGACATATTACTCAATGAAAAGTGAGAATTTCCTTTCCATGATTTAAAAATTTGGTTGTTTGCTTTCTACTATGCTAGTTATATTGTGAGTTGTATGTTTGTTTTAAACAAGTAAGTTTCACTACAGTATTCTGGATGGGCTAACAATCCTGCAGTTTGCATTATAAAATCTGTTTTACGTATAAATTACCAACCATGATTTTTGTACTTGGGTCATTTTTTTAAGTAATTTATTGGGATTTGTTAAGATTTTGTTTCATTCATAAAATCGTACATTTAGTTATGCAATGAAGGTATTGGTGAAGGAAGCAAAACAGCAAAATATTTGGATCATTTTAACTTAAAATACTAACCTTATTTTGCAGGTTCAAGGTCCCCCCCCCCGTTGAAGTCAAAAATAAGATTAAAGTGAATCTTTACGATACAAACTGGCGACATTTTTTAATAAAAAAAATTATTTTACAACTTTAGCTTTCAGAGCTTATAGTCATAGCCTTTGGAAAAGTCTGTAACCTTATGTGTTTGAAAAGATTGAAACAGGGAAACTCCCACGTATGCTATTTGCTTTCCTGTAAAAATGTGTCAGACATGAAAGCCATTGCACAAGTTCACAAGATCTTCGCAAAATGTTGGCCTGTTTCCCTCATACAACAAAGATGCCTACATAAGAAATGTATCATATATCACACAAACAATGTGAACCCGTTTGAAAATCTTGCGTTTGAAGATTGGATGTATGAGAAGGTAAACTTCACCGAAACCGATTGCTTGTTTATTTGGCGAAACCAACCATGCGTCGTAATTGGAAGACATCAAAATCCGTGGAAGGAATCACACGTAAAACGTAGGTGGTTTGTCATGTTGGTATCTTGGAAGTGTTGTGCCTTTGCTCAGCTGTTGTGTAAACATAAGGTTTACTTATGGGTTCTAATCACACTTTGATTACCTGTGTTTCCTGTGCAAAAAAACTTAAGCAGCACTTGCCCAATTCAGTAGAACATTTGAGTTGAACTAGTTTTAAATCTTTCCAACCAACAAGTCAATGAACATGACATAAAAATGCCCCACCAGGGTTGCAATTATAGGCAGGAGGCTATGAACTTCTTGTGTGCAAACCATATTTAAGCATTGTTTTGCCCTCAAAAATGAATCAAGCTCAAGGCCATGTATTGGTTTTTTGAAGTTTAATTAGTTTTTTGCAGTACTTTTTAAAGCAAGAGTTGGTCCACATGTCACATTTGTGCTACTTCATAAATCTGTCTGCAAATTGTGGATGATTTAGTTTGTAGTGATTTTAAGTGGACATACAACTTTTGCACTTTTTGTCTAAAATAGCAATTGTGACCTTTCTTCGTGTTGCAGTGTTGCAAAACGAGGATGTAAAACTTTGTCGGAGAAGCAGTGGTGGTGGAGCAGTCTACCACGACTTGGGAAACGTCAACTTCACTTTCTTCACTGACAGAAAAGGTTACAACAGAAGACCGAACCTTCAGACTATCATAGATGGGGTAAAAAGCAAATTCCCGTCAATGGATCTAACTATGAACTGTAGGGATGACATATTACTCAATGAAAAGTGAGACTTTCCTTTCCTTAAAACTTTTTTTTTCTTGCTATGCTAGTTTAGTTAAAGTTGTGTGCTTACACATAAATTAATGACCATAGTTTTTGTATTTGGGTCAAGTAACTTAATTGGTTTCGATTCATTTATTGAGATTCTGTTTCATTCATAAAGTCATACAATTAGTTTTATGTGAAAGAGGTAATGGTGATGGATGCCAGCAGAACAACGAAAACAATTTTGCCATTTTAGCTCAAAACTCCTGACCTTATTTTTTCAGGTTTAAGGTTTCAGGGTCATCAGCCAAGCTTGGCCCCAAAAGTGCCTACCACCATTGCACCTTGTTGCTAAACTCTAACAAGGAGAGTCTTCTAAAATACCTCACAAGCAAACCATTCAGTTTCCAATGCAAGTCCACTGCCAGTATTCGTTCATCTGTTATGAATCTAAGTGACATCGACTCCTCAATTACTTTTGAGGACGTGAGACACCTAGTGTCTGAAAGTTATGCAAGCAAACACTCAACATCGGAAGTTTTTACTATTGACACAAGTGACAGGAAGCTTTTGCCAAATATCGAGAGTATTTCACAGAAATTGGAAACATGGGAATGGAGATTCGGAAAAACTCCCGAGTTTAGCATCGAAAAAGAATTTCACTGTGATAATTTTGGTTTGACTTCTATAACAGTTTCAGTTAAAAAGGGTTTAATTTCAGACATTGTAATATCATCTCCAACTATAAGTGATGAAATTAAGAGGAATTTCTCAGAATTACTGATAAATGTTCGCTTTTGTTGGGATGATGTGTTTGCAGCATTAAAGGAAAGTGAATTTGATATTCAACCATTGCAACACTTTAACTTGTTGTCCAAGTATGTTTTGCAGTTTCTCAACTAGTTGCTTTTGTTGTTATGTTTTTTTTCTGTTTTTGAGTTTCATTAAATTTAAATTTGTTTTTTAGTAGTTGAGTAAATTTGTTTTAGCAAAACAGCACCCCCCCCCCTGTTGGGATGATGTGTTTGCAGCATTAAAGGAAAGTGAATTTGATATTGAACCATTGCAAAACTTTAACTTGTTGTCCAAATATGTTTTACAGTTTCTCAACTAGTTGCTTATATTGTCATGGTTTTTTTTCTGTTTTTGAGTTTCATTAAATTTAAATATGTTTTTTTTTTTGTAGTTGAGTAAATTTGTTTTAGCAAAGCAGCAGTTCACCAAATGTTTCCCCCCCCCCTAGAAACCTACAAATAGGTGGGAAAATAGAAAATACTGAGCAAGCGTTCCGTCCAGCAGGTTGCATATTTAGCAAATTTGTCTTTCATCTGGTGTAATGCTAAACAAATTGCTAGTTGTTTTTCAAGAACTTGTATTTTTGCTAACTTTTCAACTATTGGTCATACATCATAAAACTCAAAAAAACATGTGCATTACTGCTCTTCTTACATTAAATCACAATACTTTTATACCAAAAAATCCATTTAAATTGGAATGTGAGAGGTGGTATGTATTCCAGTGAAACACAAGCACCTGAGCAAAGTTGTTTGAATCTTGCACAAAACACAAAAAGTTTCCAAAATGAAAATTTTATTTTTGGTTAGTAGCAACAGCTTCCTGCCAGAGGATGTTAGTTGCGAAACAATTACACAATTGTCACATCACAAATTAATGTGTTTTGTCACGTTTGATAAGAACATGAACATGCGGGTAAGTGGCCATGTTGGATGACTATGAAAAAAAAACTGTACAATTAGTGAAAAATTTACGAAACAGGAAAACACGAAGTTGGAATCCATTGCTGTTTCTCGCACAAGAATTTCTCCATGAAACAGCTTCTACCATTATGTTTTTGCAAAGAGAATGTTCAGGTGTTTGAATCTTCAGGTACTTAGTTAAATGTTGTCAATAGAAAGCAGCAAACAATTGCAGAAAAACTTGAATACCAAAAAATAATTATACCAGAATGAAAAGTCTCAATTTTTACTTGGCAGCAAAATATTTGTGTGGTGGACAAATTTGGAGATGTGGTAGTTTTTTTTTTTGCTGCAAACATTTTTACAGTCAACTGGCAAACTCAAAGTAGCTTTTTCTTGCAGCTAAGTGAAAAAATTTTAACACAAGTTACAGTTTGAGATTGCGAATGAAAGAAAATCAGAACTTTAGATTAATTGAAACCAGAAAATTTCAGTGAGTGAATTTAAGCAAAGGTGACATTATTGTCGTCTCAGGCACCGGTCCATTGACGACTCAGGCTTGGCAAGAAACAGAAGGTAAGCACCACGAACGACAAAAAACTTATATTATAACTTATATCTGGTATTTACAAAAGCTGAAAAAACACTCGGACGCAAATTGACGCTCTGTCCCACAAGGCAATGACTTGAATCCATGAACTAACTTGTGATTTTATATATTGTTGTGCCGCAATCTTTACAAACATGTTTTTAAAAGGTGGCACTGTTAGACTGAGCACAATGTACCAAGCCTTGTCACAATGAATGTGTTTCATTATTCTGAATGAAAATGACCACATATTTTGTAAGCGAAAGGTCAAGCGCAAAAGAGACACACTCTAAATGATAGAATTTGGCTTTGTACACAAACTGTAGGAAAACAATGGAAAAAAAAACAAGAATAAGAAAATACCTTCAGCAGATTTCCTGTAAAAAATGCAACTTGCTTGAAAACAAAATAGTTAGTGGTAATAAAATTAGAAGAAAAAAATAAGGAACAAAAAAATACAAATTATGGAGTTGTGACATCACAAGGTTGAGACTCCGTCCAAACCATCTGTGAAAAAATAGTTTTTAGTTTGAATCTTATTTATTTAATCATACTATTAGGTTTAATAACATAGTTTAGGGTTTAGTGGATCAGGTTCATAAAAAAAAAACATTAGCCACAATCTATTTCAATTCTGATATTTCAAATGTAACTTGTTCATTGTTCAAAAGCAGAAGGTTTAAGGTAAAATTTCATAATACATAATTGACATTAAAACATCCAAAAATCGAGTTATATATGCTGTTAATGTTTCTGTTACCTGCTAAAGCATGTTCTGCGACACTTAAACAAAGCGAATCAAGTCTTGTGTTGATTTCGCTCGGTGCCTCATCATTTTCAGTAAACACTCTGAAAAAATGCTGAATATTATAATAGTGAACCAAATACAATACAAACCCCCCCCCCCATTGTTCAAAAGCAGAAGGTTTAAGGTAAAATTTCATAATACATAATTAGCAATAAAACATCCAAAAATCGAGTTATATATGCTGTTAATGATTCTGTTACCTGCTAATGCATGTTCTGCGACACTTAAACAAAGTGAATCAAGTCTTGTGTTGATTTCACTCGGTGCCTCATCATTTTCAGTAAACACTCTGAAAAAATGTTGAATATTATAATAATAAACCAAATACAATACAAACTAACATTTCAACTACAATACAAACAATGTGGCATCCTTCAATCAATTTTACATCTGACGTTTGGGCAGAGTGCAGATTGGCGTTAATTCACGTCAAGAGTTTTTTTTCATATCGCTTTTTATCTCAGTTTAGTTTTTAATAAAGAGAGTGCACGAGTTCTTCACAACAACTTTAAGTGTTCACAAAACCAAAAAAGGTTGAAGAGCACTGAATTAAGCAACTACTTTACAAAGCTTTGTTCTGCATTTATCTATGTGTTTGTCAGAATACAGACAACTTTGGTAACAGATGCAGTTGGGAGTCAAAATCTTCAAGTAATGCAACATAATATGCAATTAACTGCATTTGTCTATGTACAGTTTTAAATTGGTTGGTCTTTTTTGAGTTCATATAATCATGCTTCATGTCTGATCTGTTTCATGCACTGGTCTTACAAAGGCCGAAATAAAGCGTACCTTTGCCCCAGCCTTGGGTCATAAGATGCAGCTTTCCTAGCAGGATCGATGTTACCAAGGTGACCCCCACCAGAAGTATGTCCATTGCCATACCAACCTCCCATCTGCATGAAATATTGCTATTAGTGTAAAATATAAAATTAACAAAATACTGATAGAATAAAATTAATGTAATACTGGTAGCATACTAAAAGCTTAATTTTGATTTCGAAATTTAATTCAAAGGCGAAAATGAGTAGCTGGTAGTAGTGGTGTCTGATAAAATAGGAGATTTACAGTCTAAAATGGTAACTGTACCAAATGGTAAATTGGTTTCGAAATTTTATTCAAAAGCAAAAAATGAGCTGTTTTGGCAGGAGTGGTAATTGTGTATCATAAAATAGGAGATATACAGTCTAAAATGGTATTAAGATGACCAATGAAAGGCAAAATGTTTGACCATCCCCCCCCCCCCCCCCCCCCCCCCCCCCCCCCCCCCCCCCCCCCCCCCCCCCCCCCCCCCCCCCCCCCCCCCCCCCCCCCCCCCCCCCCCCCCCCCCCGTGCATTATGACGTCACAAAAATCCCCTTTTTACGTTTTAGCTCTACATGACCTCTTACGTCACCGGCAGTGTTTTATTAAGTTTTGCTTTATCAAGCCCATAAAGTACGCGTTTTTCCACCATCTATAGTGCATTTGAAAATTCTTTTGTTTTCGTTCATAAACACCCTTTTAGAACACCAGTTTCGTATGTTAGCAAGGCATGAATATGCAAATTGAACGCTCGGGTCAGTTTGTGCAACTGCTCGGCCGAGCACCTAGCATTAAAAACAGCTATGCTCGGTACCGAGTACTCGGGTTCTGGCTCGGTTCGGTGAAATTATGTTTATATTTTCATAGCAGTAAGCTGTCACAATATCTCTAATTGTGTAAATGTGAAACTGACTTACATTCTGAGATTGAAAACCCATCCCCATTGGTCGGAGTGGGGGTGAAGCGAGCGGGTTGAGAGGGCGAGGGTTGGTAGATAGTTGGGGTCCAAACGGGGTTCGCTGTCGTCTTTGCAATGGAAATCCTACCCCTTGAGGTCTTTTGAAAAAAACATTTATTAGATGATAAATTTTTGCGGGTTAAATTTGTTTGTAAATGTTTTATACCGTTGTGGTCCGGGAGGTCGAGTGTTTCTAGGTAGTGATCTGTACATTTTGTTAACTTGTTGTTTCCACGATCGCAAGCGTCGCTTCTGGACTTCTGTGAATGCCTGGGTGATAAAATAACAACAATAGTAAACTTTCAGAATAACAGTGGAATATCACCACAGTCAATCAGAACTTGCAAAAACATTTATTAAATATATACCAAATAACTGTATAAAAAACCCTTATTTAACAAAGACATTTTTGACAAGCTAAAAATCAATTTAAACTCTGTAAACAGATCAGTAACAGTAGGCAATCACCACATATATTTTCAAATTCCAAGCAAATATATTCAGTAATTGAAAATTGTAACTCACTGCATGTTGCAGACATCTTTCTAGTAGCTTCATGTACAACGTTATATTTTCTTCATCTGGTTTCGACACAAGAAGTTGGGTGCAGGCTAAAGTAAAACAATAATGTGTTTGTTATGACCTGGAAAAAATTTTTCATGTGAACTTGTGTCGAAAATTGGTAACTTCTTTGTTGCACCATGCAACTGGTATTAGCATATAAAGGAACAAAAATAAACATTTGAAATTAACTAAGATTAATCATAGAAAGACTTCTGTCGTGGGTTCGAATCCCACCACAGTTTTCTAGTCTGTTCCTTGCCATATGTGAATGCTTGGGAGACCAGCTGATTTGGTACAATGCCTTTAATAGA
The DNA here is from genome assembly GCA_003260075.1 of Phallusia mammillata. Taxonomy (NCBI): domain Eukaryota; kingdom Metazoa; phylum Chordata; class Ascidiacea; order Phlebobranchia; family Ascidiidae; genus Phallusia; species Phallusia mammillata. The sequence goes on along the minus strand of QLIY01002682.1, from coordinate 2,005 downwards.
CGTGGCATACTCCGATTCATTTGAATTTAAAATTGAAACATGAAATATTTAAAAATACTAGTTTATTAGCATAATGACCAGATGTCACTTTTTAAACCAGATTTTTTTTTTCTTTTTAAAAACTAAGCAAATCAAGGTCATAAAAAAAAAATTTCTGAACTTGAAACACACAACATGAAAAAATATTTCAATAGTTGACCAGAAACTTTAAATTTACCTTTTCCCATAACTTTGGTGTAAAGAGCAGGAATATCTCCTTCTTCAATGTTTTCCTTTTTACCACTTGCCCCCGACTCATCCGTTTCAGGTTTCTTCGATTCAAATCTTTTTATCGGAGTTTGAATAACTCCTTTGAGTTCGAGCAACGCAGCTCGCAAAGATCCACCACCGAGAATTTCCTGTAAAAGTTTTTTACACAAAAAAAGTTGGCCACACAAAAGTAACAATGAACAATAACCACAATATATATATTAGTTAGCACACAGCAATTTTAAAATGAAGGAACTAATAACATATAAAATTTCTTTTATATTTAAATTTATAGAACAATGCTGCAGATTACTAATGATTTTCATTAAACTTGAACTGCTGTCATTTCAAGTGATTCCCCCCCCCCCGAGTACTCGGGTTCTGGCTCGGCTCGGCTCGGCTCGGCCCATCCCTACTATGTACTTATATTTATATATATATTATATGTGGTAAACCTCGGATAATCCAAACCTGTTTGGTTCATAAAAATTGTCCAGATTAGGTGAAGATCCAGAACCGATGTCGATTAGTTCAGGCCTTACCACATTACAAATCATTTGTACCTCAAGTTTTTGGCCAAATTAGATCCGGCTTAACCAAGATTTACTGTATATACTGTAGTCCTGGAGCTAAGTTTTTTACCATGCATCATGTTCATTATCAGTACCATCATTACCAAAAGCAAATGGTTTCTAAACCAGTGCAGACTTAAAAAAAAGATATTAAATATCTGGAAGTTAGTGGTTTGGTTCATATTCATCTTTACCAAAACAGTGAAGGTCAATTTAGAATAGGGATTTTATATTTCAATTCGTGAGATCATGCTGCAGATTACCAAGTGATTTTCCATTAAACTTGAACTGCTGTCATTTCAAGAGATCAGAGAAAATATGAGGTTTTGTGTACCAGGGAAACTCTTTGATATCAAATGCCTACTTACATTTTCAAGTGCCTGGAGTTGCTTAAATCTTTCGTGTAGTTTTTTGATGCTTAGGATGATTTTGTTTCTAGCTCCTTTCGTGACACTCTGTTAAAATAAATAGACAAATGTAACAAAGTAAATTTGTTTAGAGGGAAAAATATTTGTTTACTGGACTTTACTTTAAAGTTTAAATAAAGGAACTTGCAAAAAAATCAGACAAAAATCAATTTTTTTGTCAAAATCACAAAAATCACAACTAAATGTGTAAAAAAGAACTTATTGCATTTAACCAACCAAAAATACATCCACTGTTATAATCATATTACAAACACATACACACACATAAAATCATTGCAAGAATGAAAAGCATTTCGAGGTATCAAGTGTCAGTTTGTTTTCACTGGCTTGGAGGACTTGCACATATAAGTTTTGTTCAAGTCAAACTTCTCTGCAATCCAAACGCTCCCAACACAACGAAATCAAAAGGGCAGACTTCACACTAGACCTGCCATGAATTGAAATTCCACAAACCCTTACACCCACCCTAAAAATGTCTGTCACAGTGGAAACAACCCCTTAGACCCACTAAAATGACCCACATAAAGGCGAAATCGTTGGATGACAGGATCTACATTCCACGCATCAAATGAATATGTTGTTTTCGGGACAATTTTAGGCTGAAATATGTCCTGTAAGGGCATGACTGCTTTGACAAACAAGGTGTGATGTGCATGACTGCAAGTGAATAAAGCAACACAATGAAGAGATTCCATTGCACGCCTCACTTAGTTATGCACTCTGTGATGTCACAATGACAAATAATGTGGCAGAAAC
>QLIY01002679.1:6954-17049 GCA_003260075.1 Phallusia mammillata | reverse complement strand
CTGCTGGTGGTGTGCTTACCCGTACAAACTTCCCCATTTACTTCGATCAAATGGACAGATTCATAGCGTAAGATAAACTCGTGTTTTGCTTTGTTTTTTCTTGCACGCTACAAAAAAAAAAACTTTCACCCATCTAACCACACAAAACAGTTTGAAAGTAAAGTCTAGAACAATTATTATTATTATTATTAATGTTATTAGCCTCAACCTTTAACAGTTCGTGGCCTTAATAACCCCCAATCTGTGCTCCATGCTCACCATAAAACAATGACAAATTTTGTGCATTACGATTAACAATATGGGTGGCACACAAAAGACAATGTATCACATAACACCACAGAATGTCCAGGTAATCAATTTGACTGCATGCATAAGGGTGCTAAAGTTTCTGCTTTCACCCGTGTCTATATAGAGGGTGGCTTTCTAAAAAACATATAGACAAATCCTAGTACGTTATTTTAATTTTTATGCATCAAGTAATGTGCAAAATTGCAATACTTTAGATGCGGTTATAATCGGTTGGATTTATCTGGAAAAAATTAGAGGCATGTTATTCATGAAGAGTTTCATTTCCTATAACTTAGTTAATAAATATTCAACACCGCGATTTACAGACTCAACCGTTGGCTTTCTGAAAACAGCAACAGTTTGTTTGCAATCCACCAGCATTCGGGAACTTGTTCAGCCAGCAACAGTTTTCATGATGTTGTGATGACTTTCGATGAAACTGACTATGAAGCAACGGTAGGATTCAGTACTGTCATATTTCAAGCAACATTGCTGTGTTTTACTTAAAATAACCAAAGTAACCGAAAAAGCACATACACTTGACATCCTTTTTTTTTGTTACACTAAAACTAAAAAACAATGTTTATGCAATAAATGTCCCTTTGTTCCAGTAACGGATGCACAACAAATGATATAAAAATATCAATCTAAATTATCGTGTTTTAACTTATAACGTTTTTACATTCATTTAAGATGAGCATGATGGAATATGCATGTAATTCCTGGACCCTTTCGCTTCTCCTCCCGTGTGCAATTGAACACCATTTCCCTATGGGAGGCGAGGCGGATGTAAATGTCACTATTATCTTCAGCGAGAATGTTGTTGGAAAAGATAGCTTCGCGTTAAGTAAGAATATTATGCCTTGATTGTAAATAAAAGACCTTTAAACAAATACTTTAAACTTTGAGTATGATTGGCATTTTTTGAGGTACTGTGTTAGTATATCACTATAAACTGCCTTAAATTTCAGCATAGACCCATTTTGACACTTCTTCGAATGTTTTGTTTTTTTATTATTTAACCAGCTAATGGTGATTCTTTGCAGATAATTTAAACGTTTTTCCCCTCTTTGTATAATGGTAATAAGGATTCTGAACCTTTTTTGACACTTTGCATTTTTACATTGCTGTGTTGTTTTTAGTTTCATAATAAACTTAGCGCTTAAGTGTCCATGCAGGAAACTTAATTCAGTTTTTGTTCAGGTATTCCAATAACTGTGGCAGAAAATTTTCGAACAAGCAATCCCAACTTTAGGATCTTAACCATATCAACTTTACAAAGCACTGACAGCGACTATCAGGCAAACTCGGAATGTACGTATTTTGTTTCTTTTATTTGTTAATTGGTGGTGACCAGAAAAAACGATATCGTAAATTTTGTCCAGGCTACTACAGTTTAAACTATTTTTCACAATTCTGTGTTCTCAACGTAACAAATTACTTATTAAAATCAACTAAGATGTGGTACTGCAGAGCAGCAACCACGGCACATTCATAAATAAACTACATAGTACGCCAAGCCAAGTCCAGGCAATATATCGAATCAGACAGTTGCCAAGCATCCCGTGTGGCCAAAGTAGGTTTTGATTTTCGCATTGTTTGAACTGTTTCAATAGCCTTTAATTTTTATGGACCGTACCCCCTAAAAGTATAATTTGGGTCTCTTGGACCCCTTTAAATAACAATGTTTGTGCCCTGTAAAACAAATGTAAATGGCTCGTGTTAAAATTCAGTATTACTTTCGACTTTAAACAAGTCGAATAAAGTAAACTACAAACTGTAATGCTGACAAACCTCAATGTGGATGTAGAATGTTAGGGAATAAAGATATTTGCAGCACACACTCAAATCTGCGCCTAATAAAATAAAATAACTCACTGATTTTTGTGCGTCTTTCTGGTGAGGCTACACCCGTAGACCCCGGAATACAGCTCGTGGCCCCGGTTGATAATCACTGGTCTAGATCGCTCAGCACCATAACAAAACTTTATTTATTTCATTCCCTACGTAAAAAGGTGATAATGTTGCTTTCAAACATGCCTGAGGGTGGCTGCTGCGATTTTAAATCCTTGCGTTTGTTTTCACATTGACGTTTTTGCAACCTACAAGGTTTTGAAGCAGTTTTATTATTATGTGTAACTAGTGTAGAGTTTTTTGTTTTAACTTTTATGTTGCACTGCAAGAACAATACCGACCATACTACAACAAAATCCTTTTTGAACCCAGATCTCAGCGAGATTGCATGCGGATCTACTGTCACTTCCGGGTGCAAGTACTTCCTCGGTTCGATGTATGATGACGTAGAAAATGACGCAGTCTACGATTTCCTTCAAAAACTTGCAGTTGTGGAGTTTGAAAGCCAACAACCATAAGAAGCTCACTAATTATCCAAAAGCCAAAACATTTTGTTAATATCAAATTCTTTTTTGAGCAATTATTAAGCACAGATTTTAGTTTATGTGTTTCTACTGATCCCCGACTGCTAAATTGCAGTTCACAAATATTACATCGATATGGTCTCTCTCCAGTGTGAGAACTAAATTGTCAGGGTTGCCATCAACATGCACTCCAAAATAAAGACAACTAAAAAATTAATTTCATACAAACAAAACAAACGTTTTTGAATAAATCTTTGTATTTACACGAGCCATTAAATATCACATGTCATATTTTTTGTCAGAAACAATCTGCTCCGGAATTGCTTTGTTCATAGAAAATACTTTGTGCATGTTACGATAGTAATATTTAAAAAGATGATCAACAAATCCTTGTCATATGGCAGATATTGTGTGCTGATGCTGTGCTGTCACAAATTGTGAACTATTATTGGAAAATAAAAGGTGTTGATATCAAAAGTTGTTTTGAGTGAATGTTCACTTGTACAAAGGAAAAGTATAGAAGTTTTACAATTGGACTTTAAGTTTTTGGCAACATTTTTAGCTGCTGAAACCCAGCAAAACTGTAAAACCAAAAAGAAAAAATGACATAATTCCTAGACTTTTTGAGAATCAAAAGTGGAAATTACAATTTTACTGTACTATTGTTTCTAATTGGCCTTTATTGAACATTTAAACAAAAATTTCAGCAAGTGTATTACACATTATGTTTGACCGCCACCAAAACAAATGTACCGTTTGGATGAATTTTTAAAAACGGACCAACAAAACTAGTTTACATTCTAAGCGCACTGGAAAAGATATGTTGTACATGCATGGAGTGTGGGTGTACATGTTTTAAAGATCTAATGCTGCTCGCAGCTGTCATCAGTGCAGTCAAAATGCTTATACATATCTCTTTACAGGTTAAAAAATTAATGCTGCGCATGAACTGGCGTTTGGTCATAGCATGAACATCAAATGTTGCTCACAGCGGTCCTTAGTGTACAGTGCCGGCAAAAAAATCTTTACGTTCGGTCGGCCAAACAAAACTTTACATGTAAATTCTGCAAAAAGTTCTTAGCTTACTGTTTCCGCCATAAGCATTGTGTTACAAAAACGCTCATAGCTATGTCATAAGCTACTGTCTGGCTACACTTTACCGCAAAGCAGTTGCTCTGCGTGCCTAATATTTATGTTGCTTTACAGCTTCGTGAATAGTAAGGTCAGTGAAACCACATAATATTTTTTATTTTCCAAAAGTTTCGAGGTCGTGCAAAATTTTATTCAAGCACTAAAATGGGTCGAAAGAAGATGCAAATGGAAGAAAAATCTTGTGCCTTGAATTTATTAGAGAATAGAGATTCTGTGATTGCTGCAGTGAGCATGAGGTTCTTTGCTGCCTTGCCACATGGTAGGTTAAGATCCTTCTGGAGTCGATGACTAATTGTCCTTTTTAAAACGTTGTGGAGACGCTCAGGGTGCTTGTTTTTTTTTCAATTCAATGGAGGTTATAGATGGATATGGGGTTACTTCATGCTTCAAAAGCTTACACTGGGCGACATTTTTCAACTTTTTTTTATTTTTTTAAAACATTTAATTGAGTTTACCTAGTTTGACTATGCTGATTCCGAATTTGCAGTCAGAATTCTTCTATCACGTCAAACGTTTTTGCAAAAATTGAATAAAAAGTTTACTCAAAAACGGTTATATTAAGGGGGCTTGTGCCCTATTAGAGGTCAAGAGCTCCGTATGTGAAACGAAACACAGTCTACAAGGCGCTTAACTTACTCAATTGGACTTGAGATTTTGTTTGTTTAAACCTTAACCCTCTAAACCTAAACCCTAGACCCCAAAAGCACATAATTATGTTCATGTAGTCAATAAGCTTTTGATTCAAACAACTTTTCTTTCTTATTGGTGTTTGGCATGAATCTTCTTCTTCTAGCTTTTCTTGCAACCTCACTATTCTCGCAGTCGCGTTTCAGACACCAACAGTAGTCCGCCATCATCGTTACGCCCTTGATACAGCGTTTCCATGGTTTTGATGTCATGGTGAAATCGTTCACCATGCTCCTCACCCATGTCACCCAAGTTTAGAAAAATTGTCCAAATGTGCGTGTAGAAAATGAACCTTCAAACTCATTAGACATCCAAGTGCTTTAGGATATGGAATTTTATGCTTATTTTTGACATTGAATCCAAAAACAACACATGAGCAAAAGTAACATTCTTTTCCTTGTCCATTCGGGTCTCTCCAAACCATTGGCACACCAAATGCTAAAGATTTTTGTTTTCGAATGCTCCACTGCCTCAATGATGACACACAAGTACGACACACTTTGTGTGGGGGCCCATGGTTTGTCTTGGTCCTAATTTCACACCAAAATAGGCATAATAAACATTTTTGACAAATGGTGTTATATTCTGCCGTATATATACGCACAAGCTGACATAATGTACTGTACATGTGCTGGTATTTTGCCAACTTGTGCTTGCATGTAGCCTGGTTTACGCACAATAAAATTATTATGATGTCACAATGATGTATAATGGCTATGACAATAATAACTATGACCCAACAGCAAGGAATACTTCATAGAACAGGATGTTATTAGTAGTGAAATGCAAAATTTTAAATTACAAATTATAAAAAATCTTGACGTGATAGAAAAAAAGCGACTTCATATTCGTAATCAGCGTAAGCAAATTATCTTAGAAGTCCCCATTTCCGCCAGAAAATAAAAATCATGTCGGCCAGTGTTATCCGTACTTGGCGAAGTCTTCCTAGGTTCGCCAGAACCTGACTTCTTCTTCGGAACCATCCCATGTGGCAATTACGCCGCTGACCTTTTAATTGATAAATTGCGTTTCTTGAGACCCACAATATCTTTGGCTACAGCAATCATAGAATCTCCATTCTCTAACAAAGTCAAGGCACAAGATTTTTCTACCATTTGCATAGACACAGTTTAGTGCTTGAATAAACTTTTGCCTCGATCCCTCAAAAACTTTACCTCGAAACTTTAGGGAAAAAAAACGTTGTGTAACTTCACCGACCTTAATATTCACGAAGCTGTAAAGCAGGGGCGTCCATCCCGTGGCCCGCGGGCCACATGTGGCCCGAAGGAAGGTTCTGAGTGGCCCGCGTAGTATTTTTTGAAATGACATCTTAATCGCCTACGTAATTTATGGCAAACTTTCATTCCGAAAAATTGACATTTTAATTGTTGTTTGCCTTATTTCTTTGTTAATAGAGTAGTAATACACAACTGTTCAAGCTACTTTTGTTGCGTCACAATGCGCATTGTTACGCATCACAATTTCTACATTGTTACGTCACAATCTGACTCGTGCTTGAAGAGTCAGTCAGTAGCCTAATGTTTCTTGGTTCATTGAAATACATCTGTATGGTATCAGAGACTCGCGCAAAACGCATTTAGCAGAAAAACATCTTCCGCACTCTGCAGTGATATAGATTATGCCAAACAGGAAATAAAAAGCAAGTAACGCCAACAGAACTTTCCAAGAAAGATTGACATGTGACTTCAAATCCCCTGTAAGATCAGTAATTTCTGACAGCCATGTAGAAAAATCGCTCTGCATTTCTCCATCGTCCATCTCACCGAATATTGCCAAACTTGTTAGAGAAAAACAGTGCCAAACTTGCACATTGAAATGTCGACGTGTGGGAAAAACTTTGTTGACTCAACTGTATCTTGGTGTGTTTATTGTTCTTAACTGTAACGAGAATAATACACATTTCTAAGATTAGAATTTCGGTGTGAGGATTTTAATAAGAAATTATAAGACAGAGACTCCAAATTGGCAGTAACACTCAACCGGCCCGCGCAATCATTCGTAAACCGCATGTGGCCCTTTGGTCAAAAAGGTTGGACACCCCTGCTGTAAAGCAACACAAGGCACTCATGCAATAGCTTCGCTGTGAAGTGTAGCCAGACAGTAGCTTATGACATAACTATAAGCGTTTTTGTAACACAATGCTTTTGGCGGAAACGGTAAGCGAAGAACTTATGCATAAATGACATGTAAAGTTTTTTTTTACCGACCGAATGTAAAGATTTTTTTTGCCGGCACTGTACTTACTACTTAGGGTGCTTATGTGTATGTCCAGACTCACTAAAGTCTATGTGGCAAATAAACAGGCGTGTAAACTGGTGTTTGGGAACAACGTGTACGTCCAACGTTGCTCAAAGTGGACCACAGTGTATTATAGGCTAGCTGTTTCTTACTAACAAAAGTCTTCAAAGGTCCGCCAAACTTCTTTGTTTGTGTGGGCTTAAAACTGTTCACAGTAATCGAACATTTATTTGTGCGATTTAGATAATATCGAAAAAACAAGATTTGATTTAAACTGATTTATGAAGAATGGTACCTATTTAGAGGTGGTTCATATAACTTACAATATTCATATATCATCAAAAAATCCAGAAGTGTATACAAATAGTTATTGTGAAAACTTTCAAACAACTTCAATAACCTTATTAAGAAACTTGTCTGTTTTCCATATTTCCTGAATATCTATTATTAGATATAGAGTGCCAAAAAGGAATAGGCCTTTCCACAATGAAAGAGAGGTAGAAATATTTAAATACGTCTTCCGCATTGTATTGCAACGAATAGCGGACGAACTCTGAATGCTCTCAATGGAGATTTGGAAATTCGACAAAAGCAGAAATCGAAAAAAATTAAAAAGGAAAAGATCTTAGAAACGATAGACTTGGACTGTACTCGATTGAAAATCAAAACGTACAGAAGGCTTGACTAAGCAGTGAACACACTTTTCGCATACTTTAAAATATTATTGCTGTTGTCGTTATTTAGGCAAATTAGACACTTTTTGAGGTGAGGATAATGGCGATTGTTTAGAGTCGTAAAAAAGTATTCATTAACCATTGGCCTTCCGGAAGTCTTGTTTTATACTGAGTCTATATTAAAATAAAACTACTTGGTATAAACATGACGGTATAGCACATTGTTATGATAGATTTATAAGATTTACATATTGGTAGAACGATTTAAGGTGTAAAAATTGATACATTTGCACATAATAGCTTGAACGGACTCTATTGTGTAATAACATTTGCTTCTTTTGCATTAAGAAATTCGTTCACAGACACCTTCTTTTAGGAGATTTAAATTACGGCTAGGGCTGCACTATGGGTTAACTGTACAATAATGGAAACCTCGTCAAACTGTTCCAACGCCATTCCTGATAGGACATTCAGCAACAGTAAGTTTACGACAGCAGTGGTGTCGCTTACAGGGTGGATTGTACTTCTTACTGCGTTACTACTTTGCTGCAAGTTGATTCAAAGATACAAGAATAACAGAACAGGTGAAAATACAATAGTGTACTGCAAGTTCTTCATTTCCATTTCACACATTAGAACATGAAGTGATTTGGGCCTAAATTAAGTAGGATTAATGTCGTTTTGTTAGCTCCTCTAAAACAATGTACGCAATCTATCTACTTTGCAAACAATGTAATTTGCAGAATTTATTGTATTAAAATGAGAATCAATGCTATGTTCAAGCTTCAAATACAATTTACTGTTTGACAGTAACACTATCTGACTCTAAATAAGATTGCATTCTTGTTGGTCCTGCAAAGGCCTTTCGGGGGCCCAAGTTTTGGAACGGCTTTACGTTGGAGTTTGTAAGCTGTTTGGCCCTCGAATGTTATTTTTTAATGTTAACCGTGAAAAAAGTTTGGTGACTATTGCAAATCAAACCCTTACACTAAACTCAACAGCCTTAACTGCCAGCATTTTAAGAAATTATATTAGTTTTAATAATAGAATGCGTATATAAGAGAAACTTGTTATGTCTCACATAAAGGTGATTAAAGATATACTATACTTTATTTTTGTAGACTTGACAAGCACACATGGAGTGTATGAAGAACCTAATAATGCGGTAACAACCAAGCAATCCGCAAACAAAACGGTGGTATTTTCTTTGTTATTTATTTTTACGAAAACCCTTAAGCGTGTGACTGATACGAATTGCAGCAAGGCTAGCTTCTAACATAACCGTAGAAATTTTTGTATTAGGCTACGTACTTTAACTGACACATCCAATTTAATTGTTTCAACCATAACATATATAGCCACTTTTGACTGTGGGTTTAAAGATTTAACTTGCTTTTTAAGTTTAACTATAAAACACCGAATATTGCATTTCGCAGTAAACTCCAGAATACGAAAACTTTCGAGACAATGTGAATGTTTTCATATGTAAGTAAAAGTAAGGTATAACTTTTCTACTTTGGTAACTCAACAAGTTTCCAACAACAAAAAACACGCGGTTCTCAGATTTTTGAATAATTTTAAAATATAAAACCACTTTTTCTGCAAAAATATATTTCTGGCGAAATCGCATATGTAAAGGTGCATGGACTTAAAAACCATTGGCTTGTTCTGTGCATTAATGTAACTGATTCTCGGCTTTTTCTCAGCTGAGGAAGTATTGAATTGTCAGCAATTAGACCGTCACACGTAAGCCAAATATTGTTTATATTAACAGAGAATGGGAAATGTTTTGTTTTTTAAAAAGCAATAAACAAAACAAACTAAAAAATGATGAAAACAACATCGTTTAGCTCAGTGGTTCTTAAACTATTTCATTATTTTTTTAAACAGTCTTTTTGCAATTATTTCGAGGGCTCGCGGTCCTTAAACCTGAATGTGTATTTGCAGTATTTTAGCTAGTTATGCAAAAAAATTAGCAGCTATGGAATAAAACAATGATCGAAAGACAGGTTGTGACATTACAGACAAAAAACATTACTATTGCATTTTTGTTGGTTTAAATGCAATAAAGGCTATTGTTTACCAATGGAGACAGTCGATTCTAAAATCTACTTTAATTTAAACTTATTTAGTGGCACAAACTGACGCCAAATAAGACTATAGAACTACTTCATTCTTTTCGCGGTCCCCCCAAAATTGCCTCACGGACCCTGAAGGACCACGGACCCCGGTGGTTTAGCTCATTCTAGTCATAAAAAATGTAAAATATTATTTCCAAACACGAATAAAATCTTCTTATCATTGCTTTTTACATATTTGCTGAAAGATGTTGACTATTTAAAACCCCTTAGTCAAACCATTAACAGTACGTTGGACATTGGCGATGTAGATATCGTTATACATTAGTACATTCATAAAAAGACCGATTTTATTTTGTTGGTTCAAAATACAGAACTTGCAGCAAAGTATTTTAAAGAAACAAATCGAAAAAAAAATGAAATCACAGCCACAACAAACCCAACGTAGAACTTTTATTGTAGTTAAAGGATCTATTTTTTTAGTCGCAGTGCCTGATTAATATGCACACTTTGGAACATTTTCTCTGCTGCACGAAACATAATCATCACTAAATAAATTCAAGTGGCAATAAAAACAAA
>QLIY01002677.1:5418-17098 GCA_003260075.1 Phallusia mammillata | reverse complement strand
CTTTCATATCATTGCTAAGTCTTTTTGATGCCTTCAAAATGTCATCAATTTTTTAATAGTTTGCCTTGGAAATGGTGGCTTTCTAGCAATTGTTGGTGTTATTTTTTTGGGTAAGTTAAGGCATGGCTACTGTATTTCCAGTGAAATAGTATGCCATGACATTCTGTTTGAACTAGCTCACCAAATATACATTTAACACGCCCTTTCCGTCTTTCTCGGAGCTGCGTCACAACGAGGAGTTGTTTGAGATAACGGCCTATTGCCCGGTCTTTTTTGTCTGGCCTAAAATCGTATAGATTGTCATGAAACAGTGGTCGAAATTAACTATTCAATATGCGAGAATACACGGTCACGATATCAAATTTAGCCTAGAGCTTTTGCTTGCGCAAAACAATTCAATAACTTTTTCTGTGCGCACTTCAATTTCACGATGTAGCGGAGAGTGGGGTGAGTTGTTACATTTTTTACTTTTTCTGATGTTGTTAAATTATTCCAGTAAGTAGTTGCAGTTGTGTTGATATGTCCCAGAGGTAGCAAATTGTAAAATCAAAAATTTGTATGATTTATGTGGTTAGTAAATATTGATGATTTTTGTGGATGAGGTCAGCTCCACACGTGAAGGTAGTTGTTACATGTGGTGGGGTGAGTTGTTACATGCGTGTTCACGAGATAAGTTCTTTCTTTTTGTGTTATTGTTTGTATGCTAGATTATATCAGAAGAATTAGGTTATCTAAGCTGTCTTTTAACACTGTTAGTTTGTTTTCTGCAAAGTTATTTTTTGTGGTATTTATATAATTGTACATGTCACAGACATAGGGGTGAATTTTTTCAGTGCAGTCGGGGGGGGGGGGGGGGGGGGGGGGGGGGGGGGGGGGGGGGGGGGGGGGGGGGGGGGGGGGGGGGGGGGGGGGGGGGGGGGGGGGGGGGGGGGGCTGGACATGATTTTGAAAACTTGTCTCCACAAACAAGTACTACATTCTGCTGTTGCTTTTTGTTTACATCTTTGAGAGACAGTTTTCATTTTTTGAAGTTTTTTGGTTGGTGTTTCACACTGCAGGGATTTTATTCGGATTCTTTCAGCGGAGTTACGATGGCGGTATGGCGTTTACTTTTGGAAACTTTCAATGTTCTCTTGGTCTAGCTTTTAGATCGGAACAAAGCTGTTCCGGGGTTTTAGGAACTCCAGAAGGAAGAGGTTTAGCAGGTTTTTTAACAGAAGGAGTAGAAGATGTGTCATTAGAGACTGGAGTAGAAATTGAAACAGAAGTAGTAGGTCTGTCACAGACATATCTCTACAAAAAGGATATATTCCGGTGGTTTTAAATCCAGCCTGTATGTTTTTTTGAAAACAGGCAGACGTAAAAGCTGGATAAACAACCCCTGGGATGTCATAAATAAACATGGTCTTTCCTGGGTGAGCACGCATCCAGTTGTAACATAAGGTATTGACATGCTGTTTAAATGGGCCGAAAACTGTCCGGTCAAGAGGTTGCAACTTGTGTGAACAATGACGACCCTATTGGAGCGACAATAATCCATTAAAGTTATGGACACATGTGCTTCATGGTTGTCTAGAATAGGAAGTACCGGATGTTTTTGGCTCACTTGGTACACTGTAAAAAACATTCGTAAATTTACATACATGTTTGCCGTTTTTTGTAGGTATTTTTATGTTAAATCACGGAAAAAGTAGGCGTATGTAACTAGATTTAAGGTTATTTTACATAAATGATATGTTATTTTTAAATGCAATGTCGGTTTTACGCAAAAACACAAACCTCAGGTATACGTTTGCAAAACCATAGTTGTCTTGTCTCATCTATATGCTTTTGATAAAAGATGTTGAACTTGAACCATGCTGTCAAATTGTACACGCAACATTTATTCTTTAGTTCGGCAAAAATTACGTATAGAGCATTATCATTTTGGTGTGGATTATTTAATCTCGAGTTTATTCACGCGAAAAAAAGCATGGTCACATCCGGAAACTTTGAAAATTTTGATGATGCAATGTCGGATGCCGTTTTAAGGCCTTTTTGTGTGTAGTAGGTGGCCAAAGGGATTAAAGGATTGTTTGAAGTGCTTGTTAAAAGTTATCTTCTAATGTTACTGTAATTATATAGGTTACAATGTCGTTGATTTATTGTGCAGCTGTGGAGTTTTTCTGAACATTACGATGTTGCTAACTTGCAGCATCTGTAAACATTCCTCTACAACTAGTGAAGAATATTTTAATCATATGAGAAGCCACAGATACGTGCGAAACGCCCAGTTTCACTGCTTACTTGGCAAATGTCCAGCAGGATACACTAGGGATGGGCCTAAACTGCAATTATTCTCCCANTAAACTGCAATTATTCTGTTTGGTCGAGCACCAAGCATCTCTGCCGAGCACGTTCGGTGTATTGTAACGTCACAAAGACACCCATTGGTAATCATTTTTTATGTTTTAATGTCTATTATCTAGCCATCAGGGGCGTATAAAAGCTCCAGTCGTCCTTTCTACACGACAAACATACCCACTCACAAACGCTTGCCCTATAATTGTTAAACGGCGATGGGGAGTTTTATGTAATTGTCTTTTATTCAACTAAACGCTTCAAATACAACACATGGTGATCACTAATAAGTGTAATTTATATTTGGTATATTTGCATGCAAAAATGCTAATATTTCCACGTGTTTTGGCTAAATTCGATTACGCACGAAAAAAAGGCGGACACTGATTTGATATATGACCCAAAATTGCAAGATGGACTTTACAAGGTATTGGGAAACGTGCAACTTAACGTGTAATTTTTACTCTGCGAACTCGGCAAATCTGACAATGCAGATCTGGAAGAAGGTGACGACCTCAAATCAAAAAATACAAGACTGTTGTCATTGTCGTCAAAAAACGAAGATGTTAAGCTTTGTTTGTCAGCTTCATTTTCATTAGTATGGGGGGGGGGGGGGGGGGGGGGGGGGGGGGGGGGAAAGTTCATGGATTTTGATTCAAGAAGTTGGTAGATTGACTGCAGCTCATCGCTTTCTGCCCAAGCAAACTTTATCCGATCATCAAGAGTTGCAAGGCGAACTTGTTATAGTGTGACTAAGACCGAAAATGGGGGGGGGGGGGGGGGGGGGGGGGGGGGGGGGGGGGGGGGGGGGGGGGGGGGGGGGGGGGGGGGGGGGGGGGGGGGGGGGGGGGGGGGAAGTCCTCCTACACCTGGAACCGTATGTGACAGACTTTGTTCTTGAAAATTACCAATGTTCGTTGTATACCCTTTAAGGGTGGTACAACAATTCGTAGGGAGGCTCCCTTGCTACTTATTTTGTTTGTAGCGTTATCAAAAATTATGGGCACTTTTACCAGGAATTAGCGGTATTCCATTGATTGAAGGAAAGGGTCTCCACATATTCCACGCAAGTCTCGGTCCTAATGCTCTGCTTTTAACTTCTGTGCGTCACGGGAGGATCGGTGCAAGTACAATAGATTTTTCTGTAGATATAATATCCCTTACTGTTCGCTGCGCAAGATTTGAAAGCAAACTGAACCATCAAGTTTAGCGTGTGTACGAAGCACCTATGGCAGTGGTTCCAACCTTTCGTGGACCATGGCCCTTAAAGCAACTTTTTAGCCTCGTGCCCCCTTAAAATGTAGATGACAATCTCCGTTGGAATGCGGTATTATAATTTTGGCCTTAAGCCCGGTTTACACCAAGAGCGAACGCTGCCTTTTTTCCTCACGCGAACGGCGCGAAAATTCAAGTTTACACCAGGCGCGAACTTCGCGAACAAAAACTATTTCACTAGCTTATCTGACTGACAAGTGTACCACCTTTTACGTTCACTTGCTGTTTGCAACCTATTTTTACGAATTTACGTGCGTTAGTTCGGACATGACTCGTTTCTGTAACCAAGATGCACGTTTGGTTGTTGCTGCGCAGCGAAGAAAACGAACCCTTAATGCTTGTATGTTTCTAATTTTGCATCTTAAAACGTACAAGTCGTCAAGGTCGTACTGGGTACATCCTATTTTGGAAAAAAAGAAATCAATTAGGTGAGTTAAAAACTAAAGTACTTGCAAGGTTGCCTTGAAAGTTGAAAATTTTCAACCTAACACGAGAATACCATCGCTTGCTGCAAGAAATGAGGTTGGAACGGGAAACAAATTTCATCACCTACTTTAGGATGACACCTGCTGTATTCGATGAATTATTAAATCTTGTGGCTCCCAAAATAAAGAAAGTTACAACAAACTACCGAAAGCCTATTTCAGAAGCAGAAAGATTGGCAATAACATAAAGGTTGAAACTTGGAACATGAGAGTTGAGATGTTTCATAAGAAAAAACTTAAATTTGACCTTTTAATTTTTAGATTTTTAGTGACTGGTGATTCCTACCAAACAATTGCCTTCTCATTTCGTACCCACAAGTCTACAGTGTCAAAAATTATCCCAGAAGTGTGCAAGGCAATTTGGGAAACCTTGCAACCAGAACACATGCCAACCCCCACAAAAGTCATGTGGCAAGAAATAGTGGAAGACTTTTATAAAAATTGGAACTTTCCGAACTGCATTGGTAGCATTGATGGGAAGCATGTTAGTCTTCAAGCCCCAGCTAACAGTGGTTCTTTATATTTTAATTACAAGCGAACCTTTAGCATTATTCTCATGACATTGGTTGATGCCAACTACAAGTTTATTTATGTGGTGCCTATGGAAAGCAAAGTGATGGAAATGTGTTTTCAAATTGTTCACTGTATAAAGCACTGAATGCAGATAATTTAAATGTTCCAGAAAGTCCCTTCCTGGCACAACCACTTCTTTTCCACTTGTGTTAATTGGTGATGAAGCATTTCCATTGAAAGAATATTTAATGAGGCCATTCCCTGGTAAATTTCTCAATTCTGAAAGGCGCATTTTTAATTATAGATTATCTCGTGCCAGACGTACAGTAGAAAATGGCTTTGGGATTATGTCCTCAAAATTTAGAGTGTTTAGAAGACCATTAGCAATTAAACCTGAACGGGCTGATGAAGTTGTAAAATGCTGCACTGTGCTACATAATTTTCTTCGGTTTCATCATTCTAGTTATTGTGACGAAACTACATTTGACCATGAGGATACAAGAAGTACTTTACATAAAGGGCAATGGCATGAGGATCAAAATGCAATGTTGCCATTAAAATCAGCAAGGGGTCCGTAAGATGGTTTCAGGGGGTCCACGGAGCGAAATATGTTAAGTATCATTACTAACAGAAAAATATTTTTAAGTTTCTCAAACGTTTTTACAATCCTGCATGCGAGTGCACGCTGTTTATTACACCCTAATTAGACCCAAAACAATTGCTTTTTGTGATTGTTTTTCCTATTGTGACATCATAACACACATGGACTTTATAGGACAAGTGATTTGTAAAGTTATATATACCAGAAATATTATCAATTCGATGCGTTGGCCACTACAATACAGAAACGTCATTGATTTTAAAGGGCAGTGAAGGCGGATTAAAAGATCTATGGTAAATTGCGTTGTGGATCCGCAGACTTACAAAAATCATAAAAGGGGCCCGTGACTACCAAAAGGTTAAGAACCTCTGATGTAGTGAGTAGTTTAGCTTGGTGTTTTGATCGGCATCATTTGTAACACACAAAAACAAAAATTTGAAAAGCGGCGGGTGGCGGAGCACTAGTTTTGTACGATGATTAATGTTATTTTTACGAAGGATGTTGATGAAGTTCATGAATAAATTCCAACTGGTTTAAAGCAATAATAGCTTTAGTCAGAGGAACCACATCGGATAATAATGATGCACACAAATTTATTTTTTGCAATATTTATATACTGCTATGAATTGCAGGAAGAACTATTTATGCGGTAAGGGGATTTCGACAAGGTGAAGAGAAAATTTAACACTTTGCAAGTCACAATTAACAATTTATCAAGTCATGACCTAATATATCAAAATACATTTGACAAACGTGCTTATCTGACTCGTGCTTGCATTTTATGAACAGAGACATGGAAAAAGTATGTTTAAAATTTTGCTAATGTTACAGACTGAAGCTACTACTACTTTCCCTACATGTGTAACCGAACCCAGGACCGTTTAATATACCCAGGTACGCAAAGTAAAAATTACACGTCGATTGATATTACCCCAAATATATATTTTTTCTTTGTGTTGGCCATGTTGATTTTGCAAAACTTATCGCAAATCTAAAACAGAAACAGATTTTATGCATCGATTCTTCGACAAGCCTAAGTTCGACAACTTCGCTAAAAGTATGTCTTGCAGATGTTTTTAACATTATTCATTCTTGCTACTCAGTTGCTTTAATCAGCACCGCGAGAGGCGAATGAAAATTCGTCCAGTGCTCTGATGTTCCTCGGCAGATAAGTTCTCATGAATGTGGAGTGCACGTCATTGCAAATTCATTTTCTTGCATCAATGGACAGCATTTGACAAAACATTTTCCTTCCAAAGAAGCAAGAGTTTAGGTTGCAAGTCTTTTGGTGGAAACCAGTGGTCCTACAACGTCACCAGTAAAACCACGGTGAAAAATTGACAAAGCAAAAAAAGCTGTGGAAAAAACATGGTTTGAACACGCAACTGAAGACTTACAGATCATAGAAGCGGAGCTAGCATCTATTTTGAATGTGCAGGACACTACCAAAAAAGACTGGTCCACTTGTGTGAGGCTGTTAACTGCCCAGGCAACAATTTTAATGTGGGCTTTTAAGGTAGCTATCGTGGGCAAGATTACAAAATATGGAAATCACACACCACTAAATTCATTGTGTATAAACGGCAATTCACAACTGTAGACAACGAATTTTACGATTGATATTTGAGAATACGATTGGAGACTTCAAGCTGTGCGTTAGTCGCCCTGGGAGTTTGACCATGGGTCACTGAGCTGGAGACAAATTTATTGAGATTTTTAGATTGTTCGACTTGGGCGCAGCAGTACTGTAAGAATTTCTCTGCGCTCTTGTAAGTTATTTATGGAACCTCATGTTATACGCTTCATTGCGCATGCGCGAACTGTAGCGTGGTTGATATCATTTCCAAGTTTGTGTGTCAGAGTTTGTCTGTTTCTGCCCGTGTCGATTGGTTAGCGATTGGAATTTATGTGAATGCTGTCGTAGTTGTGTAAGCTAACCTAGTCTATACATTATTGCAGCTGTGAAATATAGTGGCAAACTGTAAAGATTAATTGGATTGTATTTAACTGAAATTCGATTGGCGATCTTGTGATTCTGTGCATTGCTGTCGTGGTAAGCTTTCTTGCATATGTTTCAACTTAAAGTGTTCGACGTTAATCTAACTTTGAATGTAAATATTGCAGTTGTGACATCCGATCGCCTGTAAACTGCACAGTCGTGTTGACTGCAAGTACATATTGCTGGTGAGTGTACCGTATGTGCTGTTACGTCATAATGCCTTATTCATGTGTGATATGTTATTTCAGCTTTGCCACTCACTGAGTTACCTCTGTGGGCCATTTCTCACAGTTAAAAAACTGCATTGCTACGTGACTGACTTTTCTCGTATTTGCCGATTAAAGCATTTCATTTGAGGGTGTGCTGTCGGTGTTTTTGGTGAAGTACACGGGGAGTAGTTACGTACATGCGGTAATTACGGAGATTGCAGAGGTGACCTGTTACGCCGTCCGAAGAAGCTGGCCACTTTTCCAGAAGGACTGCGTTACAAGTACATTTAAGCAGACTTGGACAACTAGATTTTTTTCGTTTTATTTAATTAGATTAGAATTAGAATTTTCTCAAAATCTACAAATTAAACTAGAATTAGATTTAAGGCAACCAACTTTAGTTTGTTTCAAATTTAAACTTATAGATCTGCACTATAAAACAATACGATTCGGTGCATCTAAAACGTGTTTAAACGGAGCTGAGTGCCAAATTTTCTTTATAAACGTGTTTCAGTGATGTAGTTTGGTCTTGTTAATTGCATGGTTTTGTGCGCATTGGTTAAAAAATGCATGCTCAGATCCCATGCCAAAAAGTGCCGTTGGAGCGATTTTCGGAAAACTGTGAATTAGATTAGAATTAGAGCTTACTCGATAATTCTAAATTAGATTAGAACTAGTGTTACCGCCATTTTGCTCTAATTTGCCTAACTAGAATTCTAGTTGTCCAAGTCTGCATTTAAGCAACACTGATTCCATTGTCTAAAAGTATACATATCAAAGTATTTTGTTATAAATTTTACAATATCCTAAAACATTGGTTACACATTGCGACCTTTTGCGTAAAACAAGAACAGCAAATTCGCAGCGGGCTGTGCTAATATATTCTGTTTGTTTAACTTGAAGCTCTTTAATTTAGCATAGTCTTACCGCTTTATGGTCGTTGTTTAGCTACGGTTTGCCAACACAGCATACAGTCATTTTATTGTTAAAACCCGGCGTATTGCCTTACATTGCCAAACCTAAAACAATTGAAAAGTTAACGTTTGGTAAAACTTTCATTCAGATTACTATATTTTGAACGGCTGCAGAACACTGAGAGAGCAAATTGTATCATTAACAAACATCGACCCGGAAACAGCATAACATTGAAATCATCTTATTCATTTCGTTCATACCATAACAATCATTCAATTTCGATGTTCATTCCGTTGCTACATGCTCATTCATTTTACTCCTACTGTTTATTCCGTCCCGTCGACCCATTCTTTCTATTATGATTGTTCATTTGGTTAATGCAGCTTCCATTCGTTCCATTCCGACAGTTTATTCTGTTTATACTGCTTAGTTCGTTTTATTCCAAAGGTTTATTCTATTTATACAGCCTCATTGATTTCATTCCGACAATTCCTTCCATTCCTACAGCCCCATTGATTTCATTCCGATAGTTCATTCTGTCCTGCAGCCCTATTCACTTCATTCCGATAGTTAATTCTGTTCATACAGCCCCATTGATTTCATTCCGACAGTTCTTTCTGTTCATACTGCTTTGTTTACTTCATTCCGACAGTTCTTTCTGTTCATACTGCTTTGTTTATGTCATTCCGACAGTTCGTTCTGTCTATACAGCCCCATTGATTTCATTCCGACAGTTCATTCTGTTCATATAGCCCCATTGATTTCATTTCGACAGTGCGTTCCGTTCCTACAACCTCAATATACCAATATCATTTCTGTGATCTGTTAGTTCATTTTCAATGTATTTATGTTTAGCTTCTCTCAGAATGTGGTTTAGCTTGTTACGATACTGTTTATATTGGTCATGTTTACTTGTACTTGAAATCCCTGACCTACATAAAGCATGATACATTTTATTTTTTACTGTGATTGATTTACAAATTCCTTATCCAAGGTTTCTTGGCCAGTTTCACTGTGGTCAGTGGTGCATGGTTAAATGAAAAAAAATGATGTAATATAACAGTTGTATTTTCATAACAGAATCTTCTATATCTGAAATAACTTCTTTACTGATAAATTGGGTCTCATTTTTAAGGAATTTTTCTGTTCTATCACAGCAAGTTGAATGCAATAAAACAAAAGTTGGCAGGTAGACATTGTTTGTGTAAAAGTGGTCAATAAGAGTTTGGCTGTGGTTCTTCAAACGAGTTGGTTGACATATTAATGATGAAAGATCATAAATTTGTAAAGAATCTAAAAAGTTTTGAATACTTTTTATTGCATGAGATCTATGTTAAAGTCACCACATATATACATGTTACGGCGCAAAATTGCTCCCCTTTTTTAATAATGTTAATCGTGTGAGACCATAGAAATCGTTTGTAGTGCAGGGACGAAGTGGGTGCGCGCGTGCTGTGTTGTTTCTTCTGCTTCTCGTGGTTCGTATCGGTCGTCTGCAGTAGGGAGTAAGTTCATTATTACGATGCTTAACGCTTGCTGCATAGAGCCGACATGATCCACAAAAAGATCAATTTCGTTCTTGTCTTTTATTCTGGTTACACAACACACATCAAGTCTCATTTATCTCAAGGAAAGGATACGATGGAAAAGAGAAAGATCAACGACAAACATTGACTTTTTAAACTGAAACTCATTTTTCGTGCGATCATTCCAGAACAGTACCTTCTTTTACTCACGTCGGTTATTAGTTTGTTTTAAGTTAAACGCTTAGATATGCAGCATTGCGATGGATTTGCACAACTATTTCGAAACACCCAGTTTATGCAAGAGCCTGTCTTATGGTCAAGCTGTTGGAACATACGAGGAAGACGGGAACATGTAACAACGACACTCAATATGTCCTTCCAAAAGTTACTGAATCATGAGAACCGATGGAACAGTAAAGTTACACCGCTCGATACCCTATGTCGCAAAAGCAGCATATAAATTCCATGGAACGAAACGTCATGGTCGCAAAATTACAATTTTCCATTACTTAATGCTTAGCCAAACCAAAGTGCCAAAATGATGGTTTGAAAGCACGTGACCGCTATAGCAGCGTAACACTAGATTCTTAAATGAGCGACTTGATCTCTCGCAAATAACTAAATTGTATCTGTTAATATCTGCTTTAGTAATAATGCATGTGTTTTATTTAGGAATCAATATTAATTTAATACAAACAATTATGTAAATGCGGTGAAGTTTCTATAAAGCCATAAGTATTCGGTGAGTGTGTTAATGCTTTCACTTACTTCGCTGTTTCAGTTTGTGACCTATTTGTGTTGCTTATAGAAAACGCGTGTACACATGTACGCATGTCTCCGTGATCTCAATTTCGGATGAATATACCATCTTGCTGACCGTACATGTTGTTTGAGATTCTTATACAGCTGACTAGATTTTGCCGCCAAGACAGTCAATTATACTGCTAATAGCCACAGCGTGACTGTTAGCCGAAAAACGGCAGTCACAACCATATTAATGGCTGTGTGTTAGTTGGTGGTCATTGTTGTAAACATTTTTTTCTTTATTGTTGTCCAACCAAAACACTTTTTTCGACTCCTTTATTAACAATTTATTTTTCGATTGTTATGATTTTGCCGTGTTTGCAACCGTTTCGTTTCGAGCCTGTGTATTTTTCCCGCGTATTTCAGTGCCACATTATCACTCCGTGTTGTTGAATTTGATCCGTGCAAGTAAACAAAATACACAAAAGATACCATCTGCTGTTTACACTCATGTGCATCAATGCGTGACGAACATAACGTCACAATGGAGTTGCCAATTAGATTTGTATTATTTTTTTCACAAAATAGGTGTTTCTATATTAGGGTTGCCATACGTCAGGATTTTCCCTGACATGTCAGGGAATTTAGTGTTTAAATCTGCGTCAGGGAGAAATGCTAAAATGTACCTAAAACACCGGAATTTAGGAAAAAATATATATACATATTTTAGGAAATTAATGTACTAACTGAGAAAGTTTCCAGTAGTTAGCTACAACCGCTTCAATACCATAAAACGTAGAGGTAAACTGGCGGCGCGCAAACAAGGTTACTGTTTCGTTTTGCAGTGTGTGTGTGCGCGCGTAACAATACCTGTTTGTTACTAGTTGTCTGACAATATGCGTTAAATATAGAAATAAAAATCCGCGTCTCAAGAAAACACAGCATTCGATGCTACGTGGGAACGTGGAAAAATTCATTTGCTTTAACTGTGTACCTAATATGCAAGGAACCAACTAACAACAAAAAGTCGAATGTCGTGAGACATAAAAACGTTTTTACAGTGGGATTTTATT
>QLIY01002676.1:0-17116 GCA_003260075.1 Phallusia mammillata | reverse complement strand
CAGTGGAAAACCAAACAACACTAAACTTAAGCAAGGCGGTATCTGCTGCGATCAAAGCCTACCGGTGGATCAAAAACATTGGTTTGGAATACCGAATCTTCAAGTCAGAACTTCAGAGGCATCAACATGTTATTTATATACGTTACCCAAGATGACTTCATAATATCAACGATTAATGTTTAATATTCAACCGTGTATTGACTTAAAACATTTTCGGTCCGTATGAAATGTTGTGCAAATGATGTGACCCGCAGGACCAAATACGATTTCCAGTTTCAAACAACAATTGTTGGCGTGACATATTTGCCTTAAAAACACTAAATTATTTTACTCTAAAGAGACTGACGTTATAAGGAAAAGCTGTAAAGCTAATTAGTTTAATATTTTGTTATCAGCGGACAATGTTTGCGAAAATTCTTATTACAAAGACAGCCATAATGGCTCAGCAAATCGCTACCCAACACCGATAACAAGGCAAACATTTTCGAAACAACTACCTTTGGAATAACATTTTATCACAAATACAAGTTACTGCAAATTCCAATGCGAAGCAATGCGATTATGCAATACGACTCACATTATCTGTAGGTGGTGTTAAACTAATTTTATTGCTTATTCAAATAGAAACTAAACGGAACATTCATAAACATATTTGCAGCACATACACATAACAGTTACATATAAACACATTCATAGTAACACACCAAGCCAACTACCACTTCACTCACCAACTGCAACTAAACGCTAACACAAGCTCAAGAACTTAACTGACACCTTGGCACACTGCCACATGACAAAATTAGTCATGCATCAAACTCAGTGAGGCATAAATAAAAGAAAAACTTTTAAAATCAGCTGGGGACAAATTTCAATCTATTAGGTAGGTTAAAGTAAAAAAAATGTAACATTACGCAACAACTTTTCTAAAACAAGTCGCAAAACTGAATGCAAATGAGATTGAATGCAATTATCCAATCAGCGTTATGCAAAGTACTTATATCAAGTTCGTCGTTGTAAGTGTTGTCTATGACGTTGCTAGCGCAAAACATGTCAGAAAATCGTTCAAGCATCTACAAAGTTATGTTGTGATAATTAAAGAAACATCTAAAGCGCATGAATGTGTGTACGACACAGACAGTTGGAAACACAACGTTTGTCATGACTAAGCAAAATTCGTTGCAAAACCTGCTTCAAGCCGTTTTAAGCGTGCAACAAATGCGAGGATGAGATACAAACAACATGCCATTTAACTACAAGATCAAGACATGAAAAATAACTTTAGCAAATTAAAGTTGGTGTAGAAAATGTGCTTTGAATGATTTGAAGAAAAATATTATAACATGTACTGCACACAGGTTAAGTTTCGGGAACAATTCATCAAACTGCCTAACAAACTGTATTTGTTATCAACGGACAATGTTTGCGAAAGCTCTTATTACCCAGACAGCCATGATTAATCAGCATATAGGTGATAAGCGAAATATTTTCGCGATAACTCATACCAACGACTCTTGCAATAATTTCGCTGGCGACCTTTGGAATAACTTTGTACTGCAGAAAAAAAATTCAATACAAAATGCAAATGAATGTTTTACGCACTATGACGCTTATTATATAGGTCAGGTCAAATGTTAAACAAAATTTTTGACATCAGGTGATGTTTAAAACCTTGCCTCTTATTTGGTCATCTTTTATAACTACAAACCGTAACAGGATATCATGAGGCAGAAACAAAAGAACGAGTCCACAAAGTTAATACGAACTTCACCTTTTTCGCAGTAGAAAATGCATCAAGTTACACATTGGTCTCCGCTAGCAAGAATCTCGAGGAAAATGAGTTTGTGACTAACAATGCGTTGACAACTCGTGAAGCGCGAATAAAATTATTATTCACGTTAAATAGAAACACTACATTGCAGTGTGTTACCTAAAATGCCCACTAGATCCAACAGTTGTCGTTTAAACAACTCATCGGTATGGAAAGAACTCAACAGAAGCACTGAGCCATACCACTGTACTGTGTCAATGAACAGTCTGTACAACAGCGATCGAACACACAACACGTAGAGCTGGGAAGTGCATTTTAGTATTTTCGCTTTATAGCTTACATGCAACACAGAAATGCTGTAAAACGTCTTTCTCTTGAAGCAACGGAGCCTTTGTATAGAGTGGCCATTCAGATTTCTGTCAGAACATGATATTTTAAATTGTAAAGCTCAAAAATTTTTCCGCAAAATTGAATACATGCGATTTTGAATACCATTATCCATTCACGTTTTGCAAAGAACTTAAATCGTTACTCGTAACGTAACTTGCGCTAAGCTTGCCAGAAAATACGTTTAGGCATCTAAGTTGACAAAAATAAAAAAGCGTATAAAGCACAGACCAATGTATATCCTACAGTTGGCAATACGCGTTTGTTAATAGAATTATAGTTTAAATTTAAGTCGCAAAAATACCCATCAATGGATTGTGCGAGTGACGACTGGGAGAGATTCGTTGCAAAACCAGTTTCAAGCTTGCTATAACTGCGAGGTGGATTTCCATAACATGCCGTGGACTACAAAGTCAAGACGTGAAAGAGATATTTGGTAATGCAAAAATCTATGCAGTTGTTGTAAGAAATGCTTTTCATATGGTTTGCGATCTTATCTTATGATATGAACTTCACACTGGTTTAAATTCGGGCACAATCATAAACAAACGAGGTGGTCTGAGGAGCTTGCCCCTGGTATATGTGTGAACAAAACTGTTAGAAATTCGTATCTTGGTGCGTCAAGTGTTCGAACCCAGACAAAGCCATGTTAAGTAGTGGCTTCCCAACAGTCTGGGTTCTAGTGTGCCTAAACCCTGAGAATGGCATTATGTAGTGAATACCCATTTTTGTTGTGTGGTACATTATTGTGCCAGATGTGTGTACAATACAGGTTTGGGGAAACAGACAAATGTGCCAAGCAGTTTTCACTCTTATACTTCGCTCACCTTTATTTAAATGCTTCGTTGTTGTTCTCTGCTTTCGAGTACTTCGCTTCCGGTCTGCACGTCATCTTGAGCGCCTCTAGGTGTCCCACCAGAGGAATGGAAGCAAAATTCTTGACATCGTTCAACCAGAGAAAGTTATAGTCTGCACGAAAACATAATATCTGAACAAGCGTTTCGTTCACCAGGTTGTATATTTGATATTTTTTTCAAAAAAAATATTAAACATAATATCTGATGCTTTCCGTTTAAATATATTCGCCATTGCAGATACAAGTGTGATAATGTATCTTAGAAACTTTTCTTTGGTCGTTTGGAGAAATGTTATTTGCGATCGAATTAATTTCATAAATACAGAAAAGCGAACGACAGAAACGTCACAAACTGCGGCCAGTTCGCGGTTAAATTAACAAAGCTGGCGATTTTAACATTTGCGCGCAGCTGGTGAAAAACTCACTGTCACGTAATTTACCACGCAAACCAACGCTGCTTAGTATTTTGAAACAACGTTATCGGCACCCAATGTTTGTCTCTTATCATAAGGGCGTTCCACTAAAGCAAGGGTGGTCAAGTCAAAACCTAAGAGCCACATTTTTACTGTGTTACCACAAAGAGCCACACTCGACATATGGGCACACATGTTCCTTCCTTACACTCTGATACCTGTGCCAGATTTATGCTAAATGTCGCACACCAACAGAATAATGAAACATTTGACTTGTACGGACCACGGGTCAGTTTAAACAAGCAATGGTTTTTTCTATCTTAAACACCCCCCCCCCCCCCCCCCCCCCCCCCCCCCCCCCCCCTTTTCTATCTTAAACACACTAACTCTTATTTCAACGACTCCCACAAACAAGAACATAATATTTGCTTGCAAAGTTCAGTTGCTTTTGGAAATTGGACCATGCTAGCATGAAGTAAGAAGAAATAGCGCTAAAGAATTAACGCTTTGAAATGCGTTAAGTACGACGGGCTTATGAGGCAAGTCTTTCCATTATGCTCAACAACAAAAACAAGTCCTCCAATCTGTTAAAAAAATCTTCTTTATAATCTTGTTTGACTGTGCTTTTCTTCTCTGCCCTTTTCAAGGCTAACTTGGCAAAAACTGTTTACTCAAAAGATCTTGTCCCAGCTGAGAAACTTTGGGTATTTTCATCTAATGCGCGTGCCCCCCTAAGTTAGGCGTCGAGTTTTGCAAATGTGCAGGGTGGCAAAACTAAATGTCTTGCAACGTTACTAATGCATTCGACACCAACAATCGCTCAAAGTAAACCCAAGACCAAGAGACGTATTGTTTTTGTACGTCAACAAGAAACTATTTCAAAAGGTTTAAATGGTTACATATTCTTGCTTCATGACAGTTAAACGCACAAATCAAAGTGCAAACATTACTACAGTGCGATAAGCAGACAAACTTCTGAAGTGTTTGCGCACTGATTACGTTGGATGGTACTGCCAGTCAGTTTATCAGAACGCAAAGTTTGCTTTGGTTCCACCCTTGTCACTAATTTCGGAATTGCTAACATTTTTTACACAATCCCCCCCCCCTAGAGCTACATCACGACACATTTAACGGTTGTTTACCAAGTTATTATCATAATTTTTGTTCATTGGGCTGTTGCAGAAATCATAGCTATTAAATTTCGCGTTTTAGTAAGCTCCGCTCTTAAAATGGTTTTCATGGAACTATTTTATTACAACATCAATTTTACGACTGTGTAAATATGTTCTGTCGTGTGTGTCCCGTTCGTAGAGCACAAGGTAACTAATAACGCCACCGACAAACAAAATTATTTTAAATTTGTTCCCTGTGGAATGAACTTTTGCTTGCTTGAGTTGTCCAATGTTTTAAGTGCGATCCGGTCCAATGTTAAAACATCGACTTCGTGCTGTATTCCGCTCCTGACGTAGGCGTGTTCGACGAACTGCATTAAAAAGCTACCGAAAGTTGTAACCCAGTTTATCTTAAGATAGATTAATCGGAGCAAAGTTGAAAAAACGCGCCTGTTATACGAGTTGAGGCTTGTCCGAATTTATTGCTCTGTGTGTGCAGACCACTTGGCACTGATTGAATGATCTCGAGAATTTTGACGTTACACAGGTGTAACAAATCGTACTGCGTTGTCGCTCTGCGTTTTGAATCACGAATAAGTTGACCTATATATTAACGTTTACAGCGCAATACAACTAACATCATAACATCTTAATTCCAACCAGTGAGAAAATGGTCAAGTGACGACTGCGTTCATGCGTGAAGCAGAGGCATTTTTTTCCATGCGCCACTATCGTCAATCACTCCCATTTCGTCAGGTGTACACTGAGCGACAGGCAAATACGGTCATGACGTCATACACATCGCCTGTCCCTGCCGTGAACCCGCAGCGTTAACGTTTACCGCGCTATATCATTAACAACGTAACATCTTAATTTCAACCAGTGAGAAAATGGTCAAGTGACGACTGCGTTTATGAGTGAAGCAGAGGCATTTTTTTCCATGCGCCACTATCGTCAATCACTCCCATTGCGTCCGCTGTGCACTGAGCGAGCACAAATTGACAAAAGACAGCATGTAAAAACATATATTTTACTATTACTGAGCCGATTGCACTAAAATTTTTACCAGCCAACAAGGAGCACCCTATTTCACAGCTGTTTAAAATTTCATCAGGTTAAGTCTTGTATTTCTGACCTCATTAACATGTGAACAAACAAACCAATATTTGGGGGTAAAGGGGCGAAAATGGATATATACAACTTCAAGTTACAAAATAGTTTGAAATACGCTGCGATGTACCAATCAAAAAGTATGAAACTCCGAAAGATCAAACGGGGTCAAAATTCACATGGACCATCTTTTGACCAATATCTACAATGTGCGTGTATTTGAAAAAGTTGAACCATCCTTTCTTGACCAAAACGTGGGAACAAATCAGCGTTAGACGGAAAAAATATATAGACAAAAACAATATGTCCCGCCTTCAGCCCAATTTCGGACCGGTCGACAACGCTAAGAAAAAATTAAACTTGAAAACAACCCTACAACAAATGCGCTAAAACTGTCTCCGGTTAATCTAAATTAATATAAATTGAATCACAAGTTTCGATAGTTTTGTATTACAGTGCGTCGAAAGCGCTTTTGCCAGGTGTCAATGGTTTAAAGCGGATTGCAATACGAATTCGGTGTATTTAGCATTGAGGGACCAGATCGGACTTGTTAAGAACCCGAAAAAAAGAGCAGTTAAAAGTTTATTGAACTGGGAACCAATTTACAAGAATTGTTTTTAACAGCGACGTTCCTAGTTTTCTTGTGCTCCACAAACTGGACACACACGTCAGATATTTACACAGTTGTAAAATTGACAAAGTAATAAAACATTTTCCTGGAAACTATTTTAAGAGCGCAACGTTATAAAACTCGAAATTTAATAGCTTGGTTTCTGCGACTGCTGAATGAAAAACAGCACCGATCAGTTACAATAACAACTTGGTGAAACCACTGTTCAATGAGTTCATATTTGCTGTGAGACAATCTTTGCCCATTGCATTAAAACATAACAAACATAACTAACGAGTAAAGCTAATGCTACACAAATACAGCGTTGTTTATGCGTGAACTTTTGTTGTTTATTGCGTGAAGCAGCTTGCTCATTTTACTTTGTTGTCTGTCAACCAGCCAATTGTTTACAAAATACATTTTGGGGGACTGTGGGTGAACAGCTAGCTCATTCCGGATTAAACTTCAGGAGGATCAAACTCGGATTAATACCTAACACCTGTCCAAATGTGAAGAAATTTGAAGCACTCTTTCATAAGGCAAAAGAGAGTTAAAACCGGAATTAGACAGAAGAAAAGGAAAAAGGCGAAAAAAATACTGACAAAACAACATGTGTCCCCTTCATGGAAGGTGACCTATAAAAACAAACAGTGAATCCAACAAAAAGTTATAAAATGCTTTGAACAATTGAATGCGTTAACCAAAAAACTATAAAACTCCTGGATCATTTACATTAGTAAGTATGGCCGTTTAAAAAAACTCGTTTGGGAAACCTGTGGTTGAACCGCTAGATCATTCGGTGTTAAATTTAACTTTAAATAGGTAACAATCATGTGTGTAAATTAAAAAAGTTTCAATCATTCTTGGTTTAGCAAAACGGCTAAAAACAAACCAGCGTTGGACAGAAATGGTTCAGAAACAGGACCCTTAAATAGAGGCTTGGAATGTGCACTACGAAAACAGGTGAGATAAGTTTCATTGAACAGTAAAATGAAGTTTTACATTCACGTCCCTATATAAGGTAGCGTCCCTCGATCGACGCAAACACAATTAAACAGCGTCGTTAAATCACCGTTCTATGACGAAACTTTTTACACCACTATGCAGTGGAAAACCAAACAACACTAAACTTAAGCAAGGCGGTATCTGCTGCGATCAAAGCCTACCGGTAAAGCAGTCGTTTAAACCAGGTTGGTGACCTGGAAGATACGAATTGACGTACGTGTTCTCACACAACTAACCATAATTAACAACCAAGATCATCAGTTTTCTTCTCGACCAACATAGGAAAATTGGACCATGGAGAGGTAGAAGGGCAGTTAAGGTCTTGCCGTTGCACTTGGTATTGCCCTGTCAACAAATGCATGTTGTTAGAATCAGTCGGAAATTAGGGCCCAACTATACTTAACACAAAGCAATGTGTGAAAAACATGTGTTAAAACATGTGTCGTCCAATTTTGTTTTGCCCGACGTTCCTGTCTCTTCTTAAAGTTCTATGCTGTCATGTTCCCAGGCAAAGCAAATATCATAAGATTTTCGAGTTTGTCGAGGAAGTGCCGAGATTGCGGTATATGCGAGCAAACCCTACGTTAAGGTTAATCACAGTAAACGAAGTCAGGTGCAAACTTGTCAACATCGTGGTTGGATGAGAAGAAGTCGGTTTGACATTATGGTTTACAAAGCAGAAGTTGTAAAATTTGACTATGTACGACATCATATAAAGATGCGAAGTGTAAGTAATGAGGTTTGCATCGTATTTGTCACGACTCTTAACCAATACCTGTTTGGAAAAGCAGTTGGACAGGACTTTCGGCCCCCATTCAACAGAGTGCTTCTGTATTCGAGCAGTTCACGCCCAGTCTAAGTTGTAAATCGCCAGATTTTCCACCGAGCAAATATCTCTAGATATTCAACATATCGTCAAATTTCGGCCAGCACAAATACATAATTTAAGCGTCGTTTCTTTGACAAATTTATCGCAAGCTTCCATGAAAAAGAAAAGCTTAACATTAGTGTGCCACCAGAATTATAACTAATACGAATGCCAAAATAACTTGGAATGCCAAATCCGTGAAGCAGTAGATGCTGGCAAAAAATCCCCCCCCCCCCCCCCCCCCCCCCCCCCCCCCCCCCCCCCCCCCCCTCACCATTGTTGTTCCTGAGTGTTGAACGACACAGAACTGAACCACGGAAACCGCAGGAGAGGACTAAGCCTCGTGATCGTACAGGTAAATTTCTGTGAAAATGATATTAAGGGTCAAAAATATAAACGCAGTGCATTAAATATTCAATAACCTAATCCAAAACCCAAACAATCCCTTTGAATAATAAAATAGAAGATAGGCACTTACTTATATGGATCTTGCATCAAACATTTTAGTAGGACTTTCAAAAATACTTTTAGGCTTTAGAGTTTTCAATCAAATCTCGTTCAGAAAGCGGCGCCTTTATAGCATTAATCAATAAAACATTTACACACTCCACTAAACTGTGCGGTTTTGAAACGTTTGATTGCAGTGTTTACGCCAGCAAGCAGTGGGATTTCAATGCAACTTGGCGCCCACAGTTGTGTTTTTCAGTCAACGTGTGCAAAAAAGTTATGTTGATGATTACGTAAAACGACTCGTAAAAATAGTAACAAAAATGATAAAATAGTAAATGTCATGAAGTTTGAACATAAATCACAGAAGTGTTATATAGAAAAATTAAAAAATATTGGTTTAGGGAAAGTTTATAAACACAATCAAGCAACTACTACATCACCTGAAATACTTATTAAATACAGTCGTTGTGTGTAAAAATTGGTTCCGCTTTACTACCCCAGGACGTGATTGTCACCAACACTAACAGTGAAGATATTTTAAGCTTGTTAATATGAAATAAACGAAGTCCGTTTTGATAACAAAATTAGTACAAAGTTTTATGTAACTCGTCTATGCTGTGGTTAAGCGAACAACGTTCAGCCTCTGCTGATATAATCACTTCGCGATCTCTGCAGCAATGTAAAAACTTCAACAACTACAAAACCATACATGCCGCAAACTAGGCTGATAAACCAAACTTCGATGCAACGTTGGACAGTTTGCAAACTACCCACAGCACATATAAGTACAAAAGTTAATATAAATCACTTTATCCCTTTCCTTCTTCACGATTCCTTCTTTCCAACCGATTTTTAAGTCGACATCAAGCACTTGCAGCCAAGTTTGTAGCAAATTACAAACCTCTATCTTGATTATCGCATCACGACTGGTTGATCGGCAAAGCCCCCTTTTTCCCTCTTGCCGGAGATTTGAAAGCTCNGGCGGGACGTCGTGAAAACCGCTAAATATCGGGTTAAATTGCTGACGGTTGGAGCTATTAAGGTTGGGATAAGGTTTTATAATAGAAAATCATAAAAAAAAATTCCGCCGAACACTACATTCCGCGCCCGAAACGTCCCGCCATCTCCCGCGACGTCCCGCCATAGCATTTTTGCGTAATGTCAGGAAATAGTTAAATAAGTTTTAGGCAGGGACATTTTTTGATCCATATACTATTATAAAACCTCAACCTAACCCTAATAGCACTAACCGTCAGCAATTTGCCCCATATTGAGCGGTTTCCGCGACGTCTCGCCCATCCCGCCCATTCAGCGTTTTAGTGTCACCCGACTTCCAGCATGTTGCTTAAAGTTTTGTTTCAGCTTTATTCTAGTTTAAATCCATACAGTTTGCTTTCGAACAAGGTAAAATGCAACTGACTGCCAATGGCGTAGGCAACCGAAAATTTTGGAAGGGACCAAATGATCTGTTGTCCTAAACAGTTTTTTTTTTTGCTCGGGTGAGTTTTACCCTTGATTGTTCAAACTGGAGTTCGAAGGGAACACCAAATGATTTATTTACTTGTTTCAATTCGCTACAAATGTTAATATATCTGGACTTCGACTTTCAACGGTCAATTTTGTCAATTTATATATTCCTTTTGATAATGATTTAGTCGTGAAGAGATACCTAAACACACCGAACTTTAAAAATTTAAGTGGGACCATGGCCCCTTTGGCTCCTCCCGCCAATGCTGACTGCTCCACATTAACCAGCAACTGAATGTGCAGTTGGTGACTTGTTGGTTCTGTGTGAGAGACAATGGACCAAGTTCCATTGTAACAATAATGCACAATTACCATGGTTTTGTAATACGTGGATAAATCTTATAATAAAGTCCTATAATAAGCAATGTGTATTGCAAAAAATCAAAGCTATTTGAAAAGGCAGTGTAAAAATTTCTATTCAAAATAAATATAAGAAGGACGAGGGCGAAACATATATAAATCGTCGCAGTTGGACACAATTAACTTATGGGACTTTCTTAGCCAATATGGGTTGCTACCAGTGTTAACGCCTTTTAAAACTTTGCAAAACTTCAGGTCTGTATCTCTTCCGTTGGGATTTAAGTTTAAACAAGGGCGCAATCTGCAAAAATTAGTCCGAGATAAGAAAACAATTGCACGACAAAGTGGCGCATTATATACTGCAAAACTCTAAATTAACACAAGCACCGGACAACCTCCCCCCCCCCCCCCCCCCCCCCCCCCCCCCCCCCCCCCCCAAAAGCAAGAACGTCCGATGTGCTCAGTAGCGCCACCGCCTGTCTCATGTTATTTCCTAAAATCGGGTTTATAACGTTGTTCAATTCTGAATGTGTTATCTTCTGTACTTAGCCTTTAAGTTGTGCACTGCTGCAGTTTTTTGGGA
This sequence comes from Phallusia mammillata, assembly GCA_003260075.1. Lineage (NCBI taxonomy): Eukaryota > Metazoa > Chordata > Ascidiacea > Phlebobranchia > Ascidiidae > Phallusia > Phallusia mammillata. The sequence goes on along the minus strand of QLIY01002676.1, from coordinate 6,127 downwards.
GCAATTTGTAATTAGCTCATTTCCCTTTTCAGAATGGGCTGGGTCGACATCGACGGAATAGAGCATGTTCTATTTTCTTCAAACGTACGCATGCGGTTGTCGGTCCAGTGCCAGTGTTAGCGCACATATAGTTCGGCGTTTGTTAAAATAGTTGTTTTGCTCAATACTAATGGAAGAATAGCATTAAAGATCGAAGTAATATGCCAAAAATACTACAGACTTCTAATTTATTTGAAAATGGAACACAGAAGAATTTAACGAAGATCAACGAGATACGAAAAAAATGAGTAGTTTAAATAACAATGGCATTCCGGAAAACAGGCAGAAACAGTTCTTAACTTTGGATCTCTGGCAGCTGGTTCGTCCTTCTGCTGCAAACGTTTAACACTAAATTACAATTTTAAAATAAATTTGAATTGTTTATTTGAAAGCTTTTATTGTTTTTAACAAAACAAACAGTTTGGGAAGGAAAAATAAATTTAACTACTTGCAGAGAAGCATGCTTTGTACAAAATACATATATCTCATTAATATCTAGGATTGATTTGGAATGGAGTTTGGTTTGACAGGTAATTTACTTAATTTCCAAACAATTACGTTGCTCCAATGGTAAGCTGTTTAAATAGAAATGCTTTAAAATTTTCCCATAAAACGATTTGACAGGTCTTCTGTAAATGTTATGTATATCTTGCTTCCTATATACACATTTGTGAAATACGTGACTGTTGTTTACTTTTTAACCACAAAAATGCGATAACAACCATCACTTCATCTTCGGCATATCAACAGAATTCAACTACTAAAATCGGTTTTGCAATCCTCATTGTTCTAAAAAAGCGTTAGGGCTTCTTTGCAGCCCTCCTTTTAGATTCAGACCCGTCCCCCCCCCCCCCCCCCCCCCCCCCCCCCCCCCCCCCCCCCCCCCCCCCCCCCCCCCCCCCCCCCCCCCCCCCCCCCCCCCGCTACGGTATGAATATGTTTCGTTTCCAGGAAAACAGTTGTGGTTTGCAGTGGCGTAAAATATTGCTTAATTAAAGTGGTGACAGTTATTGCATAGCTTTTTTTGTTCGTTTAACGAACAATTCGTAAAAATTGCTGAATAAATTTCACCACCGGGACTTCGGCACATCAATGCTTGTTGTTTTTTCGTCGGGACATTTCAGTTTCAAACCAACCCCCCCCCCATTTGGCAGTTTGGCTGAATAAATTCGGTCGATTCATTTGTGACGTCATGCAAAGTCGTTACGCTACGGTATGAATATGTTTCGTTTCCAGGAAAACAGTTGTGGTTTGTGTGGAGTGGCATGAAATATAGCTCTTTAATAAGAATTGAAGTGATGACAGTTATTGCGTTGCTTTACCCCCCCCCCGGCCGGATTATTCCGCCTACCGAATCTCTAAACCGGTTTAAATCTATTAGGCTAAGTGCTATTTTTTTGGATGGTTGAATATTCAAATCAGGTAGTGGTGAACAACTTTTGCATTCTGTAATACTTTTGGTTTGTTTATTGGCTTCTAAGTTACAGAACAAATTGTGTAATTAAATGATCGCATTCCTTTGCGCTGCCAACTTGATTTAATGTTCGCTCACCACACATATGCTGTTGTAAAATGAAACTTAAAATGTCAAGTTTTACATGTGCTGCTGTATGTTATACTCGACAATCATCATCAACATTTTTTAGTTTAAAAAAGCAGTTCTTACGGAGTTGCTCATTTTGGTTTTAAACCTGGATATTCATGGGTCATTAAATTGATATTCAGGGAGCAAGCTGCACCCCCGTCTTGTGAGACCTTAAGATCTGCGAACTGTAAACACATAACTTCGTTTCTTGCGCCCCTGAACCGACTGTTGTTGTTCCGTTATACACACAACTGTTGGTTTGACTTATCAGTATTGCACAGCCGGGTATTTCTACATTTCCTGTTTCACGTCTTGCCCACTATTTTGTGCTTCCATGTTACTGTTTAAAGTACTGTTTGGGTCACCCCCCCCCCGCCCTAACCGTCAAATTTATAAAAAGTCTCATTTAAGTTTTGAACTTTGATATTTCCGAGTCATAGTACTTTGATATTCAGACTTCTACGGGCCCTGTGGCAGCGAACCAGCAGCACCCTCTTATGTCGATCTGCGCAAAATTATGAACACAAAACCCCCCCCCCCCCCCCCCCCCCCCCCCCCCCCCCCCCCCCCCCCCCCCCCCCCCCCCCCCCCCCCCCCCCCCCCCTTTGGTTTTAAACCTTGATATTCATGGGCCATTAAATTGATATTCAGGGAACAAGCTGCACCCCTTGCGTTGTGAGACCTTACGATCTGCACACTATAAACACAAAACTTCGTTTCTTGCGCCCCTGAACCGACTGTTGTTGTTCCGCCCCCCCCCCGCTTGGTCACGTGCTCCCTGATGAATGGTTTGTCGAAATGTCACAAAGTAAATATTGATTTATCTGAGCTTGTAATAATCATGCGAACGAGGTATGAAACATGTATTAGAATAAAGTTTTATTTGCAGAGGCCCCTCCCCGCCTCAATATGTGACGACCGGCCGATAAAACAAGTTAGCATGTCGTTTCCATTGATAAAACTAGTTACACAAAAAGAAAACAGAAAGGCAGGAACACAACAATGTTACTCCAAGTAGTCATATTAAAATGTCTTGTACATTAACAGGAGTAATAACTTAATGTTTACATTTAAATTAGGTTGTACAGATAAACACTACAAGCGGAGAGTTAAGAGAGTATAGATTACTAGGTAGGGAGTTGCTAGATAAGCCAGCAGAGACGCAGAAAACATTTGATAAAATGAGACAATAGTTAACCCCCCCCCCACCGGCCGATAAAACAAATTATCATGTCGTCTCCATTCATAAAAATAACTACAAAAGAAGAAAACAGAAGGGCAAGAACACAAATATGTTACGCCAAGTATTCACATAAAAATGTCTCATATATTAACAGGTGTAATAACTTAATGTTCACATTTAAAATAGGTTGTACAGATAAACACTACAAGTGGAGAGTTAAGACGGTATACTATAGAGTACTAGATAGGGCGGCGTACCTTGCTATATAAGTCAGCAGGGACGCAGAAAACATTTGATAAATAAGACAATAGTTACAGAATAAAGGAAACATTTCAACATAATGATATGCACAGATATACAATGCAAAAAGGCTGCAAAAACATAAAAACATGAGAATGTGCATAATATATGAGCGACCTAATTTGTTGAAAACAATTGAAGAAACTTAAAAGTAGACACGGCACTAGATGGTGTGCGAGATATGTGACAAATTCAGACTTTTTATGACGAAAAACGACGTCTTAAGAAAAAGTTAAAAACTTGTCTTATTAAGGTGTCACAGAGTTTGGTTTCGATTGAAAAGTTAGAAACACGTCTTTATGGTTTTGGTCTCAGACGCCCCCCCCCCTTCAGACTTTTTATGACGAAAAACGACGTCTTAAGAAAAAGTTAAAAAGTCTTATTAACGTCTCACATAGTTTGGTTTCGATTGGAAAGTTAGAAACACGTCTTTATGGTTTTGGTCTCAGACAAGTAAGTTGGGTTTAAAGTTTAACCTCAACACAAAATTTAACATTTGCAATAATACTTTTGAACGAAACAACGAAAACGTATTGTGACGTGGAAATTAGAGGGATAACCACTAGTGACGTCACTAAAGAACAGCATGGCGAACGACATCAAAAGTTAAAATTAAAACACAATCGGTTACAACACAAAACTGGATTTTGCAGAACACAATTATTAGGTTGTCACGCACTAACAACTTATGTTTTATCACCAGTGTTTACGTTTGTATACATCTGAGAAAGCTAGTTTAGCTCATATACGCAACAAAACATCTAAAAAACGTTAAGTCCAATTAATTCGCTTAACACAAGCATAGAAACATATATTTCCTGGTTAATATCTGTAGGATTTTCCCCCCCCCCTTAAAGTTTTACCTCAACACAAAATTTAACATTTGCAATAAAACTTTTGAACGAAACAACGAAAACGTATTGTTATGTGGAAATTAGAGGGATAACCCCTAGTGACGTCACTAAAGAACAGCATGGCGAACGACAGCAAAAGTTAAAATTAAAACACAATCGGTTACAACACGAAACTGGATTTTGCAGAACACAATTATTAGGTTGTCATCTACTAAAATAACAACGTATATTTTATCACCAGTGTTTACGTTATATCACGCAACGTATATTTTATCACCAGTGTTTACATATACGCAACAAAACATCTAAAAAACGTTAAGTCCAATTAATTCGCTTAACACAAGCATAGAAACATATATTTCCTGGTTAATATCTGTAGAATTTCTTATTTAATTTCATAACGTTATAATCACAAATAAGTGGTGAGCATAGACGCCGAACTTTATGCAAGGATATTCAACCGATGTGAATTTAAAACTGAATTTGTGACGTCAGACACCTTACGTCACGATACTTAAACAACAAACTGACGAGGCACAAAATTTGTCATGATGAGAAACAAACCAACACCCATGTTGTCAACTTAAAATAAATAAGCTTCACAGAAAAAACAACTGCCATAAACGGTACTAAAATAAAGCAATAAAAAGGCGACGTGATAGTACGGTGGAAGGATTGAATTGTAGAAAGCAAAATAGAACATAGAAAAAAAAAAAAATAATAAAAGTTCTGAGTAAAAATAATAACAGCGATTTATAAGAGATGGTTTACGTCAGGGGTATGCAACCTGCGACACGCGGGACAAATGCGCTACTTGACTAAAGGTTGTGCGGCCCGCAGAGACGCTTGGATAACGAGTCTAACTATTATACTTTTTTTCAAACGATTAATGCGCCTGATGCTATTTCTGCGACCTAGCAATTTGTGGCTAGAATCAAATACGAATTTTACTTGTAGTTAGGCATAGTTGGCACGCAACAAAGAAAAATCACCATGTGCTATACACAGGTGCGGCCCGCGATCTAATTTTGGCAATTGTATTTGGCCCCACAGTAACAAACGTCGCCCACCCCTGGTTTACAATTATGTAATACATATTTTACAAAAATTGAACTGACTGATATTTTGATGTCGTTTGTGAAGAACCTCTTTATTTCTTGTTACACTTTAATTCTTCATGAAGCCAAATGGAGTGCGCGTTTTGAGACAGTTTAGGGATAAAATCGGTTTGACACAAAACGTCAGTTATATTTGTGATTTTTACATTGATGCAAAATACTTTGCACACACTCATGTTCGGCGCCTATGCTTGTCAGTGTTAAGCGCAAATAATAATGTTTCAAACAAACATGACAGTAGATAATCGTCAGGAAAAGATACTGACCCAGACAGTGGACAATAATGACTTATTCCATCGGACGTTCAGGCAATGGCCAAATGACGTCATTAGTGATGCCAATTTGAATCATTGTCTGCCTAAGTATTTATTGTAAGGATTGTTGCACAGATTAAGTTTGTTTAAGATTGTTGTGGAAACAAGTGTTCAGGCTTTACTTTAAATTTAAAACCAAACTTTTCCTCGCGACTTTGATCGGATGAGATTCCTCCCTGCTTCTGTGAAGTTGAACCGAACCTGCAATACATTGATGTTGTGGACACACCCTGCCAATGACTCAGCACTTTTATCTCTCAACTCGTTGTAAGATAGATCAAGATGTTCCATCTAAACAAGAATCAGTTAAACGCAAGTCACAAGAGCAAATTGCAAATTAAGTATGTTGTAATAACTAAAACAATATGACGTCATACTACAAAATGCTTTGACACGAAAACGGATGTTACGTGATGTAAAGTGTGAAAAATATATCAGAGAAAAAATTGAAATTGGTGTCAGTAACTAATAAAATCACACCACTTTATTACACCAACAATCACAAAGTAAGTTAACTAAGAGCGCATGTTTGGTCTATTAACTTGTGTTTTTGCATAACTTGTAAAAAAAAATTTTGAGTCATTTTTTGTTGCAATAAAACTTCTTGCATTAAGTAATACCGACAAACAATTACGCGTCAGGTGCGAAAGGTCAAGATGTTATGACTGGAACACTTGTTGGACCAAGACCAGTGGCGGCTCGTGCCTAAAATTTGTGGGGGTGCTGCTCAAAAT